>PVJA010016735.1:0-42921 GCA_004027025.1 Myocastor coypus
TTTTTTCTATGCAACATCAATAGGGAGGTGGGTCATGCCCACACACTGTACTCTGTAGAATGATTGTAAGGACAATATGCAATATGTCAACTTTCAAAGAAAAGAAGGGGGAAAAGGAAAAAAAAAAAGTAATGTGGATTTAGAAAGGTTAATGTTTAATTGTTTGATTAATCTTATATACCTATATGTATTAATCTAAACTGATCTGATGATGCAAATATGTAATATAACCATTGTTAAATTTAAACAATAAAAAAATTGAAAAAAAAAAGAATTTATTCTCTTTATGACAATATTCCACTCCATAAAATACTTTCTAAAATTTTTTGCAAATTCCTGAGAAACCATGTCACATCAACTCATTTGTTTTTTCTTTTTCTTGTTCTTTTTTCTTTTTTATTTTACATAGATATCCCTGAATTCATGTTAAGAGGCCTTAAAGATAGAAGATACCTGCTGGACTCAAAAGTCACATTTTTAGAAAGATTGTCTGATGTAGCTATTTTAGTATATCTGTAACAGCAATATGACTTTGTCCCAACATAGGTGTTTCATCGGGCATTATTAAAATTGATAAAGAAAAATGAAAATATTCATCTACAAATAATTTTAAAACTTACTGAAATTTTTAAATCAATAAACATCACATCATTATTTCTTGAGATTAGAAAAAAAATTTTTTTTTTCTTTTGTCTTTTTGAGACAGAATCTCACCATGCAGTTCAGGCTGGCCTTGAGCTCACTTTTGTAGCCCAGGCTGGTCTCGAACTCACACCGATCCTCCTGCCTCAGCCTCCCAAGTGCTGAGATTACAGGCATGCGCCACCATGCCTGGCAGGAAATTCTTAAGCACATATAAAAACCACATTTAACCTACTTTAATTAGGCCATCAGGATTTATCAAAATTCTCTATCAAAATTTTTTAAAGTTTTTACTTTCAGATGCTATGAAATAAATGATGTGAGCAACTGCACAAAGGGAAAAACAAATACCTGTGCAGTTAATATTTCAAATCCTAAACAGTTAATTCTTTATTTAAACCTGTTTCTACAGGCTGGCAAGACCGTTCAGCAGTCTAAAGCGCTTGCTTAGGAAAGCTTAGGCAACCGCAGAGACCACAGTTTGATCCCCAGCACCACATGCTGCACCAGTCCCACCCCCAGGACAGGCTGAGCCAGCCATAATCCCTTCCCACCAAAAAAACACCTGCTTCTAAATTATAAATAATGAAAAAATTCACTGGTATCAATTCTAATCTGTTTAGTCCATCTACTTTGTCCTACCATTGCCATCTTTTTTCTAGGAGAATTCAACAAAAGAATAATGTCAATTTCATTTTGTCACCTTTGACAAAGTCAGCTACTCTCAACAACAGCAAAAAAGGAAGAAGAGGAAGAGGAGGAGGAGGAGCTTTATGGCTGGTAGCCTGTTTCTGCAATAAAAATATTTTTTTCAGTAATTGAAACTTGTCCTCTGAGGAAATCCTTCACTATTCTAGAAGCTCAGTTCAAAGCTCATCTTTCTTAATCATCATTGAAACAACAGCCCCATCATAAAGCTCAAAACAAACTCCTCCATCCACAACCATACAGATGTCCCAATAATGAGAACGAACACAAACCTTGGAGGAGAACACTGCTGGTGGCAGTGATAGACTCTCCCCAATGAAGACTTCATTTAGTGCTCTACTGGCAAAAGCTGGAGCCCTGAAGCCTCAGACCTTTCATTGCCAACCCTCTCGATGTTGAAGGCTCTGCTGTGCTAATTCAAACTTAGCTACTGTTCATGAAGGTCCACAGGAATGGGGTTGATACAGTCCCTTCAAGATATAACCTGATGTGCTGCCTCCATAACCACTTGAACTTGCCATGACAGAACTTCTGGAAAGCTTCTGAGAAGGAATGTATATATCAAACAGGCAGACATAAGTAACCTTCAGAACATTCTGGATCAGCGTTTACCTCTATAACTGGCTTAAGTCTAAGACTTTCCTAGCTGCCAGAAGCATTGTACCATTACCTCCTGTAGCTATGAGTGCATTCGCCTATAGCACAGTCTCTTCATCATATTCTCTCTTTACTAGACAGATCTCAATTCCCTCATTCTTTAAGCTACCAACAATATGCTGTACATTTTTGGTGTGAATATGATGTCGTTCAAGTACTCCACTGTAGCTAGAGACTTTTAGCTGGGTGACACCATGAGTGCATTGGCCTTGGCACACCCAATCGGCATGGGGAGAGGCCTCATGCAACCCCACCAGCACTCTCTGGGCCAGGCTCCAGGGTGCATCGGGTGCAGCCCAGGCTGCAGGGAGAGGGTGCCTGGGGCCAGTATGCAGGACTTGCCCAAGAACCACCCTGGGCCACAAACCTGCTTGGACCAGAGAAGTCTGCCTACACAGAATCTTAAAACCACATACTACCATTCTTCTATCTATTCATAAGATTATACACATAATTTTTAATGTTTCCCATGGCACATACAGTAATTGTTTTTGGTCTGCCCTGACTGAACAGTAAGCTGTTCAGGAGCTGGGGTGCTATCTATTTATTACATCCTCAGAGTGTATGAAAACTTCTGCTGTTTGGAGCTACAGATGTAAGAAGTCTGATCTTACTGTGCCGTTTAAATGTGTAAAGGTACATTCCCAAAAGCCTAGAATGTTGTGTCTACACAGGTAAATGTTACTCAAATAGGCTTTCATGCCATATTTTCAATTTCTGTTCATCTTTAGAACCTTCTTAATTGAGAAAAAATACTCAGTGATTTTAATGTAATGAATCCAAGTACAGAATAACAATATAAACATGGTAAGAACTACAGCACTTAAACAGCACAATTTCATTCAGAGATAGAGCAAACCTATTAAAAGATACTTAAATGTGTGAGCCATAAAAGTGTTACTCTGTTTCATATAAAAAGATCTTATACTTCACTTCTCTTCCTATGGATGGGCTGACCCAAGACAGATATTTAGAACACACAAGATGTAAAAGACTGTTTCAGAAGTTAAACAAAATTCAGATACTCAGAAATGTGTGTGATAAAAGCATTTTCTGAAAGAGACTACTTTAAGGAGATCAGAGAGCAGAGAATAAAATAAGAGACCCACTTAGACCATAGAATGAGCATTTATTTTAGGAGCAATAATCAAAATCATAGTGTGACCAGAGTCCTAATAAGGAAAATAGTTTTTTTTTCACCATCACATAATGAGGAGAGAAAAAAGAAGCTAGGAAAAGCCAATTCCTGAAATGATAACACTGACATTTTTTTATATTCATAGTGGTACATCGCTAATTAATTTGAAGTATGTATAACAGGAACAGATTAAATCCCAAAACCAAATCAACAATCCCCAGCATAAAACTTAACATTAAATCTCATTAATGTCAACTGTGCTACATGACTCAGAGGTTAACTCATTAAGCGCTAATAATATTTTTCAAGTCCTACAACAAAAAAACCCTCACCAAATGAGTTCACAAGACACAGACAGCTCCATGTGTCGGGCACAGCTCACAGCAATATTCTTACTGGTCAACCACTACAAAGAAACTGCTCCCAAGGAGTTTGGTAAGGCAAGGGTGGATTTGTGGAAGGCACAAAGTGACTAAAGAAGGTTACACAGCTCAGGCTGGGCCCAACCAACATGCTAGCCCTTCCCCTCCAACGTGAGCACAAAGCATTTCTATATCTAACTTACCATGAATTTCACCAGACTCAGATTATTAAGACTGCAATCCTTATGCTGCTATAAGAAGCACATACAAGAAGCAGTAGCAGAAAACCACTCCATGGAGTCATCACTCTGAAGCCTGACTGCCTCAGCTCAGCTGCTAATGAGCACCCCATGCTACCATTCAGCTGCTTTCACTTTGTGAAGCATAAGCCCCTGCCCACCTCCGAGGAAAGTGTGAGTTCCTTCTCTAGGAAACTGAGTGCATGTGCAGATGCACATTGACAAATAGAGTCATGAACTGAGACACATGGTAAGCAGAGAAACTACTTCAGGGGATTCAAGGACCAAACCTTTCTTAGATATCCTAGCACTGTCAGATCAAGATTAAGGCAACCGTACCCAGGCAAAGATGGATATGTACAAACATATTTTTATTTTCACTCATGTCTTTTGATGCTAGATGTACCCACAAGCATGCTACTGAACACATTTTCAGCATGGCATGCCTAGCTTTAAGCCCTGCACCACAGAGACTAAGATCTGCCTTCTGCTCCCAAGGACCTTGTAGTACACTGGGAAAAGGAGCAGATAAGGCAACTTCCTGACTGCACCCAAGAAGCGATAACCGACCACACTGAAGCCCACAGCACCCATCCAGGCCAAACCTCACATCCCTCATCTGCTCACTGCTTCAGCAACAAGGGCCTGTGACATGACAGTTGTAGTGTTCTAAGACACAAGAAGCAGGCACAAAACAAAAGTAACATAGCAAGTGCCACAGAGTTCACACCAAAGGAAGAGAAGCATACCAGAAGCAGAAAACAGCATAGCAAGAGAAACCCAACTGAGAATGGGTAAGTGAGGGAGAGCAGCAAAACTGGGGGATGAGACCCACATACCGGGGTACACAGTCTCCATGAGGAGCCATTTCAGCAGATTCCTGAGTGGACCAAGGGGACAAAGTCAGCTGCGACTTGCCTGCAGCAGCCAAGCATATTGGGAAAGCTGGGAAAGTCTGGAGAACATGAACAGCACAGGATGGGGAAAGGGGAGACAAAGCCAAATAGATGTTGGCGAGAACAGCACAGGTGCCTTAGTTTCACTCCATGTGAAATATGTCAACACAAGGTGCAAGCAGTAAGCAGAGTCCACATGAGAAGGAGCAAAAGTGGGAAAACCAGGTGCCTCCCAGGAATGCCCATGAGGCAGAATCCCAAGGCCAGCAGAGGAGCTGCAGGGATGGGAGCAGGTGCAAGACCAAGTCTCCTGTGACACACAGAGCCAACAGAACAGCAATGCAGCACTGAGGAAAGAGAAGAGCCAAGGACCACAGGAAGGTTTCTGATGTGAACAACTGGAATGATGGAGCTACTATTTCTGAGGAACAACTGGAGGGGGAAGTAGAGCAGGGAGAGAAAGGGCCTGGAGCACAATGCCACCATGACATCAGTGGGAAGTGCAAGTATCCAAGCTGAACAGGTATGGAAAAAAAGAGGTCATGGTGAGCAGACGTGAGCTGCTGTGACACAGTGGTGAGGAGCCAAGGCCTCATGCAGAGCAGGTGAGGGATGAGAGGACGAGAAAGATGCAGCCCTGCTAAGCCAGGCATGCAGGAAAAGTCCCCAGAGCAGAGGACTCTGAGCCTGCATAGGAAGCAATGCCATGCCACTTCTGCCAGGAATGAAGGCACAATACGTGCTGCCCTGAACCTAGAGAACAAGGCAGACACATCAACTTCAGAAAAATATTCTATAAGTGCGTTTAAGCAATAAACCCAGACAAAAAGTAAAACACCATTCCTTATTGCTAAAAGCTATTTGAAAATATCACAAAATATATTTATTAGAAATGCAGAGCCCTGTGAAAGAAAGGTAGGGTAGAAGTCAAAAACGATCCTGGATTTCTGACTGCAATGCTGAGAGGAAGTAAGATCTGAAGTGTGCAATCCTGCCCCCTCTCCACATGCTGCACCCTGTTCCATGCAGCACAACCTCCCTGGCCTAATGCACTGCCCGAAGACAGATGAGAACTGCCACATGCACAGAGGGGTGGGCTGAGGGGTTGTCACTGGACATCTCTTCAACACCACATTGGCCTCATAAGTAACACCAGGACTGTGGACCACGAGATGCTCCTCAGACAAGGTCAGAAATAGAAAGAGTGTCATTCATCAGACTGTATTAGACAAAGTGTACACTTGTACAGCAGAACGAAAAAACTGCATGGAAAGAGGAAACCCCATCCCAGGGACCCGCTTCCACCAGCAATACCAGGGCAACAAAAGTGCTGACATGCAAGTGTGTGTGCACTACACACTCAAAATAGTTCAGTCTAAAACAGAAAAAGCTGGACATGATCTAAATGTCCAAAAGCAAAGTGGATAAACCACGGTACATGCACCCAATCAATGCCATCACCTAAACAGTTGACATACAATGAGTAACAAAGGCAGATTCTACACAACAGAACAGTATAGAACACAAGCTGCAAAATGCAAATGGGTAGAACTCACTTTAGTTTAAAAAACAAAACAGTAATCCTCCGCAGGAGCCAGAAACAGACCCCAGGGAAAAGCTGTCTAGGCTGCAGAAAAGTGTGAAGGATAGACATGAACCTAAAAATGTTCACTTGTGAGCAGCAGGATTCAACAGAGAGAGAAAACAAAGAGAACTTTGCTTTAATGTATATTAACATCTTTGTGATTAAATTATTTTTATATTTAAAAAAGCAGAAAGTATAAAATCATCACATATGACTGGGTATAGGTTAACAATGTTAATGGATAACATTTTATCACAGATGTTTCACATCTATTTTTCTTTTTACTATTAAGAAAGAAAATATCCCAGATTTCAAAACAATTAAGAACAAGTTAACATGAGACATGAAAAGAAACAAATGTGGCTCTCTTACATTAATTTTTGTGTGTCCTATAATTCATCTATTCACATGTCAAGCCTACTTTCTTCAAAAAAATATATTACTCATTTATCAATAACTCTGTGAACAAAAAAACTAAGAATCTAGGTAAAAAGCACAGGAGTAAATCTTTACAACCCTGGGTTAGGCACAGATTTCTTAGATGGGACATCAAAAACATAAACAATGAAAGAAAAATATTAATAAATAGGACGTTAGCAATATTAAACATTCTGCATTTCAGAAGCCACCATTAAGAAAAATTGGGCTGGGGAGATAGCTCAATGGTCTGAGAGCCTGCCTGGTGAGCCCAAGGACTTGGGTTTAATCCCCAGTACCAAATGCCATGCTGGCCCCAGTGCTGGCCAATGAAACTTGGCATGTTGGTGTATGCCTATAATCCCGGCGCTGGGGATTAAGGAGACAGGAGGATCACTATAAGTTCAAGCTGCGTAGCAAGACACTGTACCAAATAAATAAATTAATTAATTAAGTTTAAAAAGAAAATAAAAATTCACATCAGACATTGAGATAAAAACATTTTCGTAGGCTAGACCAGCTACAATTTTGTATATACTTAGATTTCTAAATGTCTGTGTAAAAATGTGTAACTGCTTTTATCACATTGTATAGGAATTTATTAGAATATCAATGATTAATGGAAAATACCGATTCCAAGTTAAGTACAAGATGTATGATATTCAGAAAGACAGTGAAGTTACATTCAAGTACCTATTAATAGTATCATGAAGCTTCTCTTCTGGAGAGTTAAGAATGTAAGTTTATAGACCAAAAATTAGAGAAAAAGAAAGGCTATAAATAACGTTGACTATTACAGCTCAGCAATGGCCATGACTCATCCAGACAGCTGGCAGTGACAACAGTTCTATACAGTGCTGTACATAGTTTCAAAGTAAATTCTGAGGGGATCTGACTGACCTTGGGAGATACAAAAGTTACATGAATTGTTATACAGGTCTTATAGAACTTACCCTTAACCACCTGGCAGAAAAGTTTAACCAAAGGCATTAAAAAGTAAAGCCAGATTAGTATACTAAGCTGTAAAAGGCTTAAACCAATAGCTTCCGACACTACCAGTTCTGCCAATAACCCACTGTGACTATGGAATACTGAACTATGTATACAACTACCTTCTCTTAGATCAAAGAGAAGAATTTTTTGTACCAACAATGATTAGAAAAATTATGTCTACATCCTGTGCTCTGTATAACTACTTGCAGAACAATATGCATTGTATCAAATTGGGAATGTGCTGCTAATGTGATTTTGAAAGTGTCATTTTTTTTTAATTTTTATTTTAAACTTTACTTATTTGTGTTATGGCCAGTTCAGCCTGCCCTATGGGTGGGGGGCTGGCACAGCATGTGGTGCCAGGGATTGAACCATGGTCCCTGCGGTTGCCTGAACTTTCCTAAGCAGGCAGGCGCTTTAGACTGCTGAGCCATCTCGCCGACCCTGTTATTTCTTATTAAGAGAGAAAAAAAATCACAAATCTGATAGAACACATATCCAGAATATTAAAAAAGAAAAACAAAAGACCAAAAAACAAAATAAGCTCTCAGTTTATTAATAAGGCAAATGACCCTGTTTAGAAATTGGGCAAAATATCTGAACAGCCATTTACCAGTAAAGGTAGAGGTACAGCCAATGAGCACGCCACATGGCAGTAACTGTGACTCATTCCATGACACATCAGCAAGCAGCAAGACTACGATGAGCTGCTTGACCTGTGAGCATGACTTTAGTCAGAACACCAGGGATAGGGCCAGACAGAGACAGTGGGTAATGATGTGTGGAGGATGAACAAGTTAAGCTGGAACAGATTCCTGGTGGGACTGTAAAATACACAGCCACTCTGAAAAGCAGTTTGGCTGTTTATTTCACATGTGAAACATAAACATACCACATAATATATAACAATGCTGTGCCTAGATAACCTTCATAAGAACTAAAAAATTTTTCATACAAAAATCTGAATATCATTCATAATAACATTATTCATAAAAGCAAAGACATGGTCACAATCCAACTGTCAACAGGGAGGGACACAGGGCACTGGCCATGGTACTGAAACAATTGCCATTTTACTTCCTTTTATTTAAGTGCAGTATTTCTAAACAATTCTCCTACAAATTCCAAATAGCTCTATGCTTTGACCACAGTTGACTTTTATACATTAGTCCAATTGTATAAATCTTTAGCCAATTAAAGTGTTCATAACAAGTTTTCCTACAGTGAAAATGACTTTTTTAATGGGAACCTTATACATAATCCATTTCTAACTCTAATTAGATTTATCTGGGGAAAACACCATTGGCTAAGTAATATAACTAATACTAGCTAAACAAAATGTTAATATGCCCTAAGTGGTAGAATTCTGTCTCATCTAAAAGGCATAATAACCAACTGGAAATCTAAATTTTGTAGTTATTCACAAAGTCTGGACTTTGTTCTATTTATAAGCAAGCATCTTGTTCAGCAAGATAAAAGCATTATGTTAAAATTTGTAGTATCCACTTGTACTAATACAAATGCCACATCATAACAATTACATTTTTATGTTGCTTGGTTATATAAATAAAAATTATTTGCACAACTAAGGTAATGAAAGTCTTGAGTATTATGTGCGATTACACATAAAGTCAGCTCTCATTTATGAGTTATAATTTAATGTGGTTATTGTATCTACTGTTAATATGTGAAACATGGCATGTTAGAACTAAGTATTGTATTTTAATCTAATAACAGCTGTAACATCCTGAAATGTGCTTTGTGAATCAAAGTCATAGTTCACTGAGGGCTTAGATTAATGCTTGCTGGCTCTAGATCTGTTACAATATGCAGGAGGAGGAAAAGGAAGACAGAAAAGCTTTTAAGGACAAAACTGCTCCAGGAAAAATCACTGTAGAAGAATTTCTTTTCATCCCTAAGTGGAACACCGAGAAGGCAGCTGGTGCGGCCTTGGAGTGTGCGGAGGTTTCAGTGGAGCCACACATGCACAGCATGAATCTTTCCAGAGAAGCCACCAACTTTCTAGTTCATGATAGAATCCAAAAACGAGAAACCCAAAGCCACAAGAGGTTTTTCATGGGTTTGATAAAGGAAGGTGAAGTTCAGAACAAGCTCATGGCTCTGAGCTCAGCAGAGAGCAGTGGCAACTTCACAGTAAACTTGGGTCTCAACAGTACCACATATACATGCATGAGATAAACCAGACATTGTTCCTTTTCATTCTATGGATTTTAAAATTAAAATCTTACTTCCTGTTTCTTTACCACAGACTACTCGCTATGCAGTGACGCTGTCACTGACCTTCATGAAACATTCATCAGGCACTCACTCTGTGACAGGCACTGTGAGAACAGAGCTTAACAACACACCTCTAGTTATAATACCACAGCACAAAGTGCACAACCAGAAAGATACACTAGTGCTTAGACAACACAGAGCGACAGTGGGTGGAAACAAAGAAAACAGTAGGATGAGAATGCTTTGAGCAAAAGGATAAGACTAAGAACAAGACAAGAAGGGCAGTGGAGGCACAGCAAGGTACACCACCAAAGGTGCAAAACAGCCTGTTCTCAGGGCAGGGATGAGCTCCCTCAACACAACTGAAACACATCAGCCAGGGCCAGAGATACTTGAAGCAAGATAGACTGGGGCATGGGGGAACAGAGGCTCAAAGAACTCAAGCCTTAGGTTACAATCTCACAGAAAGGAAATCTTCAAATGAATAAAGAGGGTTGGTGCGTGAAAGGGAAGCAGACTGTGGAGACAGAAGTAAATGTAGGAGGAAAGGGAAGGGGAAGAGGAGAAGAAGGAGAACAGGGAATAAACATGAGCAATATGCTATAAGTGTATGCCCCAGTTGCCCTAACTGAATGCAGTTATGAGTCCTCAACCTGTAGTAACAGACGTGCTCCAAAGAGAGCAGATCTCCAGCTGGACCCTGAGAAGCAACTCCACCTACACACTTACCAAGCATTTAGCTAGTGGTCCCCGGCTGCCATAAGAACTGCCTAGCCCCACAGAGCAAACATCACAGACACACCGTACACATGTGTTTCCACATGTACTGGGGCAAACCAAATAGCTATTGATCAGTACTATTATCAGTTAAAACATATGTAGCAATGAAGTGTAGCACACTGTGGGCTCCTGGAAATGTTCCAGCTTCTATCTAAGAGAGGACAACTAAAAACATCCAATCACACCCTACTGTCCATCCTCTGATGAATGCTGGATTTTCTACAGCTGTGGTGTCCAACGTGGCAGGTACTAACCCCATTTGGGTATTTAAATATAAATAAAAGTTAGGCATACTAAAACTGTAACTCCTTCCTCATACTAACTATGCTGCCCATACTGAAAGCTGATGTCACCAGTGGTGCCACTCTGAACTGTACAGCTGTGGAACACTTCCATCACCAGGGAAGGTCTACTGGTCAGCAGTTCTGCATCAAACACTGTAGGAGGGCAGGCACAGACTTCACAGGGTGGAACATCACCACAATCCCTGCCAAGAGCTTCAGGTTATTCAGCACTAAAGGGGAACCATACATGTGTGTACTATTTTCACCAAACCCGTTTTTAATTCAAAAGAAACAGGACTGGTTACAGCAGTATACACCTATAACCCAAGCACTTTGGGAGGCTGTGGCTGCTGAATCCAAGTTTGAGGACAGCACAGGCAATTTAGTGGGATTTGGCCCAAATAAATAAATAAATTAAATAAAAGGGCTGGGTATATAGCTCATTGGTAGAGTGCCCCTGACTCCCAGTACCACACAAAGACAAGCTCAGAGATGTACACACTCCACTGTGGGCAAGGGCACACAGCTCTGTCCTGACTCCATCAATAGATTCCACACCTGAAGTATCGTATAGGAAAAGGACTACACAGTGTGCAGTTACTAATAAGCTTGTGAAGATAGATTCAGCCAATTTATAAGAAAAAGCAGGATGTAACTGACTTCTTACCTCATGCACCTTCCAGAATAGATGCTACAGAAATAGACAATATTTTACACTATTGAAAAGATCACAACCTGATGAAATACTATGGGAAAACAATCTATAAAGAGGAATGTCACCTCTTAACTTATCCTGTTACAGCATCAGAAACTGAGATCCTGTCTTTGACGTAAAAAGCCCAATTCCATGTCATGAGGGTCATGAAAAACTTAAACCTAAGGACCAAATACTGACCAAAGGAAGACAGCTAACAAAGGTCTGTTCCTTCTCTTTCCTCTTCCAGATTAATTTGATTCATAAGAATCTCAACAACAACAACAACAACAAAAGACAAAGAACAAAGTTTTGAAAGAAAATGGGTGACAAAACTGAACAGGTACCTCACAAAAGTATTAAAATTATAACTAGATGTCACTAAATAAGATAGGTAAAAATTTAAAACATAATCGTACTGAAGAACTAAACTGGCAGGGCTGGAGAGATAGCTCAGCAGTCTAAACACCTACTTAGGCAAATGCAGGTACCAGGGTTTGATCTCAGGCACCACATGCCATGCTAGCCTCACTCCCAGGTGCACCGAGCCAGCCACAAGGACCGGACATGGTGGTGCACGCCTGTAATCCCAGTGCTGGGGAGGGTGAAAACAGGTGGATCATTATGAATTTGAGCTGCATAGTGAGACCCTGTACCAAATGCATTGAAAAAAGTAAAAGTAAAAATAAAAATAAAATAACTGAATTGGCATAACAGTAATTCCACTATAATGTCAGGATAGGTCCAGGACTGCCCAGTGGGCTGACAAGAGGATACTTGGGAATGTGTCTGGGTTAGTCATGGACCATGGTCTTAGAGGTCCTTGTCTGGTCCCTGGCCAAGTCCTCCGCTGCTGTCCCCTGCTTCTGGCCACTATGAACTAAGAATCGTTGCTCCACAATGCCCTGCTGCTATGATGCTCCTGTCTTGGAGCCAGAGGACCACTGGACTACATCTCTGAAAGCTGTGAGCCTAAACTACATCTTTCCTCTTCTAAACTGCATGTGTTGGGTACTGCATGTTAGCAACAGGAAATCTAGCTAATAGCGTAATAAATCTAGCTTAAAAACTTCATCAATTAAAACAAAAATATTTGCATGTTATCTGCCCAGATATATATTTAACATATATATCTCTGAGGTACATATATATTTAACAATGCAGACTCTCAGTGCCAGGCATATGTGTGTGTGCCCCATGCCTGCTAGAGACATGTACAAAATGATTATTCTTTGGAGGTAAAGTAGAAAACAAATCAATGTTAATCAACACTAAGAAGGATAAACTATAATATACACTAATGTACATTAACAGTATGAATTAATTTCATAATATTAATTATTCTCAGTTAAAGGTAAAATTGCACTATCATGTTACAGTAGGGTAGGTATTAAATTATGTAGAACACTAATAAAAAATACAGGGAATGGTTATTAGGGTTAGACTGGCCAGCAGGAATCTCTGCAACCAGACAGAGGGTAAGATAGTTCATGGAGAGAGGTCAGGGTTCCAGGAAAGGCTGCTCACAGGCTACTGTTTTACCTGTTTAGTGACTTCACCATTTTGGGAGGGTTGTATAATTTGCTGAAGTGGACATTCTTGTTCTGTGGACCTTTCTGTATGTCATGCTGCACACACCACTGCCCGCTCATGCCCAATGTCAGGTGAGCCATCTCATCCCACCCATGTACAGGCATCTCCCAAAGCCTCCTACGTCCCCTTCAGCTCACCTCAGGTGGGACCCGGCCAACCAATGGTGAGACACTGATGCCCTCTCCTTCTGCCTGGATTTGGGAATTCACTCTTTGGTAAAGAATCTGAAATGGGAACAGGTTAGGTCACTGTGAAAAAGGGCATTCTACAGTTTACCTTTTCATGTATTACATATATGGAATTTGGAGCCTGACCAAGCCATAGGATTGTCTATTCTGGAGGAAGTCCAGCAAAAGCTTAGTGTAAAAGGAAATGAAAGCAAGAACTTAGTAATTGTGGAAAGCTGCTGGGACAGCACTAGATGCTTCGCTGATACATGTCTGAAGGAGTCAAGACATGATGACTAGCTAGGTCAAAGTTCAATTCCTGGAATAATTAAACTGTACTGCCTTCAATCTTCCTGTTAATGATTCCTCCCATGTACCCTCTTCCTGCTTTTTGTGATAATCCTAATAAAAGGCTAAAGAAAATCATAATTAAAGCTTCAGTCCTACAGGCTATAGCCACTTGATTCCATAACTTTGTCTAGCTTGTTTTTCTTTACATCTGTCTCCCCAACTCGTTCTCAGGACCCATCACCCCACACAGAAACCAACCTTTCACTGACAGGCCACATTGTAAAGTCTGCCTTTCATCATGGTATAGGCTTCAAACTGAAAAGTACTTTCTCCTCTTGAGGGAAAAACACAACTGTTTTCACAGAGCACAATGCTCGATACCAGGCTTCCTTCAGGACTTCCTTGCTTTGCAAGGGAGTAAGAACTTCAGGAGTGGGAGTCCACAGTGAAAAATCTGACAGACGATGCAATGATTGCCTATGAGACTAAAACATGAACTGCTCAGGCTGCTCAGAGCATTAAAAGTTCCTCAGTGAGCCCTGTCCTGTCCAGGGCAGATCTAGGCTGTGCATTTTAAGAAATTCAGCATTTCCAGCCAAAGCCCAGGCCACCAAAGAAGGTGCCAGCTCATCTCTACAGTGACCATTTCTCCCATTAATAAGTTCTTGACAACTCCAAATTTCCCCTTAGACTCAACTATTTATTTTCTAATTTATTTCCAATTAGTCTCAAGCCTGTCTGTGCCATTTCTGTTTTATATTCTCAGATTCTTTTTTGCATGACAACCTGTTATTGTTCTGCATATTAGAATTCTCATATTACCAAAAATCCAGAAAGGCTACACCTCTGGATCCCTGGGCCAGTGTCCTTGCCTCCCATGGTCCACTCACTTCGGCCTCCAGAGAGCTTCTGGCTGCTAGGAGGAGCTCAATGCTGCCTGGTGGACAATGGGTCAGTGCAAAAGCCAGGAGCTCCTGTCTAGTGGCTAAGTCATGGTAACCTTCCGACTGTCCCAACTGGCTACAGACATCCCAGCTTTGAGAGTAACCTGCAAAACCAACAACAAGAACAAACAAATGATTTCCAATAGTAAAATAACATTCAGTATAAGATAAGGCATACAATAGATTTCTGTTCAGTTCTTATGGTACAAAGGAAGACCGTAATTACTAATACTACATTAGGTAGAAATGCATAAGAATCTAAATGCAGGAAGATGAGGCCAAGTTCTCCTCTTTTATTTCATTGAGAGCAAATCCAGATGTGCTACTGACCAATTCTCCATGTTTATCTGAGCTGAAAATGAGCACAGGCTGAATCCCAAGGCCACTACAGCAGCTCTCAACAGACAATATAACAGTCCTTGAAGGAGCCTGCCTCACTGTTACTTCAAGTGTCAGTAAGGTTTTTTACTAAGAGTCAACATAGAGACAGGCACAGGCCAGCCTAGGGCACACAGCACAGCAGGACAGCATGTGCCCAGTATGTACGAGGTCCTTGGTTTAATCAACAGCTCCAAAGAACAACGAGGGAAGTGCACAGCTCACTCCCTCACTACCCCATAGCTTCACGACACCAAGAGCTGTGTTTCAGTGCCTAATTTTTCAACATTATCTTGAAAATCAATAGGTTTTTGTTCAAATTAAAGGACATACTGGCTATGGAACCATGTGCTGCAGATACTTGGAAAATCTTACTTTTGATATATATATACATAGCATACACATAAGAACAGTATTAAAAATATGTATTTACATGAAATCCTTCTTACAATTAGGAGCATACATGCGATATAGAATCAAAGCAAACAAAAACTCAAATAAACAGAATGGGTAGGCCTGTTAAAATATTGATAAGAACTCTACATGTATACTTGTCACTGCTAATAAAATATGTTGCAAGCAGAACTGTGCTCCCACCAGGCCAGCTGCTTTCAGAACCCACCTCCCCTGACTCAGGACACAGCAAGGGGCTATGCAGGTGCTGCTCACCTGTGGCCATCAGCTCTTGACAGTGCAGGTTGGCTGCTTTGTAGTCATTGAAACGGAGGGCCTGTTCCACCAACAGGATCAGAACCTGCCCACGCCGTTCTTCTGGGTCCTCACCTGCAAGCACAGGCAAATGCTTAATGATGTTGGCATCAGCAATGATACAAGAGTTGAGTAGCAGCAATGTGCAAATTAATCCAAACAGAGAACACTTGGGATAGACTGACTTTAAAGGGTTAGTGGGTAACGGAGTAATAGCAACGCTGACTTTTCAGTCCACCTGCTGTCCAACAGAGGAACCTCAGCTCTGAAGAGACCAGTGATTAATAGCAGGTCCTAATTAAACTACACCAGTGCAAAACTCCAAAAACAGAGCAGTTTACAGCCAACAGAGAAGTCTTGATGTTACTAAGATAAGGGAAAGAGAATAAACTCATGCTTTAAAAAGAAAGTTATCATAGGACTCATTGAGTGGGTGGATGGTTACATACAATGCAACAGTTCTCATCTTAAGAATCAACTAGTATTCAGAAGCTGAGATGCCAGTGTGGGTCAGTGCCAACAAAGACCACTTCCTTGAACAGCCACTAGGTGGGCTCCTCTGAGCCCACCAGGCACCATCCCTGGGGTCCTCCATGTCACCTTCACTCTGGCAGCTCAGCCCAGCTGCACCCCATGACAGTATGTCAGTCTACCCAGGGAGCATGAACCCTGGCCCAAAGAGTTTTGTGAGCCCTGATGTTTGGTAAGGACATCAAGAATGACAGACAGCAATCCTGCAGCACAGTGTTCAAAAGCCTTACCTGCAACTCTCAGCAGCTCAGCGAGGCCAAGGAGCTTGGCAGAATGCTTGTAGCATGTGGGGGATTGCAAAATACATTCCTTTATAAGACTGATCCGGTCAGCGCACAACCGCACTACAAAGGAAAGACACAGCAGAGACTTGCAACTGATGCTTCACAATTATCCCGAGGTAAGGCCACCAAACAGAATGAAAACCATCTGTAGGCCAACAGAAACTAAGGAAACGTGCACTAAAGAAACAGTAAAATCAGTATTGCCTCTGAATAAATAATGCTCAAAAGTGTACATCATGTACCTGTGTAGTCCTGGTTATATTTTCTCTACAACCAAACTTATAAAGCACAGCCAATGAATTATCATTCCAAAGGGACAAAAGGATCATCTTTTCAAACACCAAGTTAGTTAAATACACACCTTAAAGAAGTCTGTATTGTCACAGAACATTTCATATCCTTCCTGTAGTACCAGTCTTTCCACACTGATTTCACTCCTCAAAACCCACAATATGTCCAACCCCTTTTCTATCTCAACAGTGCCACTATTTTGTGGGGTGCAGTCATGCAAGCAACCTACTGTTCCAATTCAATAACCTTCTTCTGAAGGTTAAACCCATTCCTCTGGCTTAAGCTAGGTATGAGAGAAATGGAACACATTTAACCCAGCCAATTCATATTATGAGAAGATGGAGGGCATAGAGTAAATAAAAACTCTTTAGCTAAAGGACATCAAATATGTTCTGGAATACACAGTGCTCACAAAGTGTAACCAAAAATGATGGTCACTGCTCACATGTAAAACAAAAATATATATGCACTAAAGGACACATTACAGAGAATCCCCTTCGCAACACACTCATCGCATGATCCCTGCTGCTTTCCACAGCAGCTCCAGAGTCCTCATTCCCAACGTCTTTAGGTGTGCTGCCCTGGCTGCCTGAATGTCCTGAATGGATTTAAAAATTTCCCTCTCCTGGTCATTGTGACTTAGTTGGAGAGCCAGAAGTCACGCAATGCCAGATGCTGAGAATGAGGCAGATGAGGACAGAGCATCATATTTTTACAAGCCTACCTTTCCATTGGATGGCACTTGGTGGCAGCAGTCACTGTATTTTTTTTTATCTCACCTCACAAAGACACTCAGGAAAGAGGACTCCAGAATTGATGCAGAAAGCAACAACAATGCAGTAAGTATGTTTGAAGTGGTGGAGGTTGGGGGATGACGGTGACAATACCTTTTTACTGTACTACCAGCCAATTACAAAAGCCACTAAGGCATTGAGGTTTTTACCATGGCACAATCTATCTCACACACACACACATATACACACACACACATACAAGCATACTTTAAGCTTTTCCACAATTTACTAAAAAAATCAAGGGCGTTTTCCTCAATATCAGCTACTGCTTTGTGGACCTTCTCCAGATTCAGTAACATGTGGCAGGTACATTGTCTACCTAGTTCACTGCTTACGGTAACACCATGAACGCTATCATCCTGGTACCCAGAGCCAAGTTTTCATCATCTTGCAACTAGTCAACACAGCCCACCAAAGAGTGTGACAGCTTTAGAAACTTGGTTGAGTGGCTTCCTCATTAGCTGCGTTCTGTCTAGCTCAGTAAATCAAACTGAGACCTGAACCTCACACAGCAGAGATGGAGGCAAGCCTGGTGCTCTGTCTCCTGGCATCTTGAACAGTGCAAGCCATTAATAATGAAGTGAATTTGGAGAATGGGATTCTAACATATATACACACACTGTGTACATCATGTACCTGTGTAGTCCAGAATAAGAACCTAAGCTGTTGTGGCCTAGGTTTTATCACCCTAAAATTAAACAACACACATAACTAACTCACAGGGTATTTTCAAGAACTAATGAATATGTGTGAAGTATGCTTGGAACATAAGAGTCTCTCACTAAATGTTAGTTATTATTAGTACTGTGAGCATAGACATATATGTCTCAGTGTGCTAGGGCTAGCAGTGTCAGACTGTCCAAGGAACACTGTCTTCATCTTCAAATAAAGACAGGGCTGCCACTGTCCACACAGCCCAGGTGGCAGAACAAGACTGTAAAAAATCAATTTAAAAGTCAATAACATATAAAAAAACACAAGAAGAAATTTCTATATTAAATCACTCCTTTAAAAAAAATCACTTTGAATTACACAAGGTGTGACCAAACTACATGGTGCAGGTTAAAATTTTAGAACTTTTTTTTTCCATGTGTTAAAATTTTAAAACAATACAATTTATGTATAAATAAGATTCTGCAAGGACATTATCACATTATGTGTGTTTCTTCTTCTAGAAGCAGTCAATGTTTTTAATCATACCTTTAATATATTTGTCTTATGTTTCTTTTTTTTATTTTATTAATTTTAATGAGAAAGAAATAATGATCAGACAGTTTCAAAACAGGTTAGTAGGACAATTACAATAATTCATTGCATATTGTCTTCATAGTAGTTGTTCAGAGTACAAGATGCAGACATGATATTTTTTCTAAACACTACTGGTAAAGATCTTTCTTCTCATTGAGCTAGGAGAAAGTAGTTGTATGTATAGTCCAATAGTCCATAAAAGTAATGGGTTATCAGCAGAACTGGCAATATTGGAAGCTGTTGACTTGAGCCTTTTACAGCTCAGCATATAAATATGGCTTTAATTTTTATATCTCCTGGTTAGACTTTTCTGCTGGATGGTTAAGACCAAGTTAAAGCAAGACCTATGTAACAAAATAAAATGTAACTTTTATATCTGACAAGGTCAGTCAAATCCCCTCAGGATTTACTCTGAAATCATGTACAGCTGTTTATAGATCTTTTGTCAGCATTAACCCTCTGGATGAGTCACAGCCATTGCTTGAGCAATTTGCCCTCTGTGAAAGCCTAAGAGAATGTTTCTCTCTGGGTGACTCTCCTTAGGCACACTAAGACATCCTGTAATTAATTTTCCTCAAAATGTTCTCCCTTGCTTACAACACACATACACTACCACTCTTGTCAATTTCTGAAACACTCTGAAAGTTACTTTTTGTGAGCATCTTTCCAAGGTATGATAAAAAATACAGTGATACTGCCACTGAACACCATTCAATAGAACAGCACACTCATAAATACATTACTGAAGATTTATGTCTCTGCTTCCTGTTATCACCTTCTTCATGCAGATTCTGGGTTTCTCATATATGAGAAGTTATGTGATTTTAATCATGTATGTTTGGCTTCTTTCACTTAACATAGCCCCAAGGTACAACCCTTTTCCTACAAATGACTCAAGTTCACTTTTCTTTATAGTACTTCTCTGTGTGTAAATACTTCTCTCTTTAACCATTCATCTGCTGAAAGGCACATAGGCCACTTGCAAGTGCTCGCTATTGTGAGGCATGATGCTATACATGAGCACCCGTGGGTTGCTGCAGTATCATGACTGGAGACAGAGGGAAGAGAAAAAGGGGAATAAAAACAATTGATATATTGTGTATAAGTATCTATTCCTTAAAATGAATGGAATTGGTAGGTAGTGAAAACATAGACTAATAAGCACAGAGAGATACATACATGCATAGTGTTATGGTTTGCATCTAGATAGCTCCTCAAAGCTTCATACAGTCATGGGGTGGGTCTGTAGAGTCTGTGACTGATGTAAGGTCCAATAATGGAATTAAGGCTATGAGTACTATATTACACCTGCCCTAGGGCATATAACAGAAGGGACATAAAGAAGCATGTGTCTGTCTCTCTCTCTCTCTCTCTCTCTCTCTCTCTCTCTCTCTCTCTCTCTCTTCACTTGCTGCTTTTCCTATCTTCTGCTGTCATGAACTGTTTCCCTCTGCTATGCTGCCCTGCCCAGGAGCAGACTAGTTATAAAGCGAAACCTCTATAAACTGTGAGCCAAGTGGACCTTTTTTCCCTTTAATTTTGGGACTTTGGGTGTTGGGTATTTTGTCTCAGCAATGAGAAGTCACTAAGACACAGCAGCAGCAACAAAAAAACATGAAGCTATGTCTCATTCCTTATTTACTGGATCTGGAATTGTCTGACTTCTAGCTCACTCTCAAAGTTACAGTGACTATGAAAGGGAGATGTTTTGAATTATTTCAGGACACTGAGGTAGCCAGGATAGCAAGATGAAGATTCTCAGGAAAGAGGGCTCCTGAGCTGCTGCAGAAATGGCAAGGACAATGGGATGAGCATGCTCAAAGCAAGGAAGAGGACTTTAAGGGAGACTCATGGCAATGTGTCTTCTGCTGTAATAAAACTTTTTGAATTTAAATATTCACCATATTTTTTAATCATGATGTGTATGAAAAGCTAAAATGAAAATACATTTACATACAAATAATGCCAAAGTTGTAATGATTTATTTTAATAAGAGATAAAGGTAAATCAAAAGTGACCCTGTGTTTCATAGTTCTGTGACTAAAAAGTACAATGAAATCCGTGTTTGATGAGGAAGCTCAGAATAACTGAAAATTCCTTTTAGTAACTGATCTTTGTGATTTTAATAAAACCTGAAACTAAAAACTGCATGAATGGAATAACAGAATAAAATTTTCTAATGATTTAATATTAACTTTATATATACTTACTTAAAGATGCTACACATAAGTTACTAACAATACAGTGCTATGCAGAAAACCAACCTTGCAAAGGCAGGATCTTCACCCCAAACTCTTCAAGAGAGCCAAGGGCCTGGATAAGGTCAAGCTCCTCTTGAATGACAGTGGGCCTATCTGCTATCAGCTGTAAGCAGCACCTGGGGAAAGGAGGTAAGTATTTAAAAGCAGCAGCAGCAACAGCACAAGAGTCAACACACGTTTCTCTGACCTTGAGCAGTTACGCCTCCTGCTTTTCTCATCTCATCCAACCCTCACTCAGGCAAGCATCAGCTTCTGTACAAAGTCAAATGGAAGCTCCAGGAAGTGGAGCGATTTGACTCTGGTTACAGTGACATCACATGGCAAGGTCACAACCAAGTATAGTGTTTCTACTAAGAGTGCAAAAGTGGTGACTACACTACAAACTATTCCTTAAAAAAGACACAATTCAGATTCCTTTCTAAGAAAAACGGGAATGTCGGAATTCTCTCTCTTTTTGGTCTCTAGAAGAAACAAAGCAATAGCTTAAGAACTACACAGGGTCATCCTGGGGAAAAGGAAGAATCAGCCCTGGGATGAGCCTCAACAGACAAAGGTTGGCTGAGGGAAGAATATGTGATGCCTGAGGAGGGCTTTAACCATTTTTTTTTTTAATTCAAAAGAAAGTACAGTGAACAGAATTCTATTGAAAGAATGCATTTTCTGAAAAGTGGAAAAGCCCTGGAGAGACTAGGAAGAAAGCATAGGGCAGCAAGGCTACGGAAAAGGAGGTCAGGGTCTCCATAGGGAGACCTGAGGAGTCAGGAAGGCATGGAAGGGCCTGTGAGACATGTCCTGATGGCTTCTCCAGACCAGGGGGCAATTAAATCAGTTCAGTATTCATATCTAGACTGCTGACTCAAAAACTGAAGCTCTCAGGACTAGGGAGCTAGCTGAACAGTCTAAGCGCCTGCCTGGCAAGCACAAGGACCCAGTTTCAATCCCCAATACCACATACTAAGCCAGTCCCAGAACCTGGGCGCACCATGCCTGCCACCAAAACTGGGTGTAGTAGCACATGCCTATAATCATGGTGCTGGGGAAGCTGAGACAAGTGGATCACCACAAGTCCAAGCTACATAGTGAGGCCCTGTGCCAAATAAATAAATCAATCAATAATTTTTTAAAAACTGAAGCTCTCAAAATTTCTACTACAGATGGGCTCCTTCACACTCATAGACATACTATTACAGATGCCCAGATGTTTTTTTAAGTGAAAGAAAATACACCAAATTGGCAACTAATTAAAAATTGGCAACTAACACAATCAATTCTGTGAAGTCAGAAAATGGAATATCCTACAACTGTCAGAAAAGAATGAGACAAGTCTATAAGTTATATACAGAAAAACAACTAGAACAGATGGGAAAAGCAAGGTATAAAAAGGCAGGTATAAGCAGTGAGAAATTACTTTTAGTTAAAAAAAAGAACAGGACAACATTTAACAAAATGTTTTGAAAGGACAGCAAGAAATTGATTCTAGAAACAGCTGAGGAGTAGATGGGGGAACTGAAAGGAACGTGGCAACACTGTCGACTCCTTAAATTGTACTGTGTTGGGCATAACTGAAACCATGAAGATGGGCACGCTGGGGCTCACAGGACAAGAAGTCAGTGCCACCACACACACACCACGTGACTCCATGGGAGGGCGATGCAGAGGTGTGAGCAAGCTAAGAAATGCCCACCAGAAAGACCAAGGTCATGCAGAGCTCCCCAACTCAAAGGTATGTCCATCTGATATTGTTATCATTTGAATGGGAGGAAAAAAAAGAACAGCAAACTACTTGACGCTGCTTTGGCAGATTCAGTAATGGGGTTTGAAATAACAGGATCTTCTAGGTAGGACATCAGGGGAATAAAAGGCTGCTTTCACTCTTTCAAGAACTGACACAACTAATAACATCTGGGGGAAAGGAATCTACTTGGCTGCTACAACTATTATCAAAATAAGTTTCAAAGTGTAAGTCTGCATAACTAATTATGGGCATTTAGATCCTGATCACGTCTTCTTTCCCATGTTACTAAGGGTGGCCTTGTGGAACCACCCAGGAAAAGCAGCTGAATGTGTGAACTGGTAATTGATTTCCAGCCCCCAGAAGGGGCTGCTGAGCTCTGCCATGAAGTCAGGTCTAAGAACGGTGTTGCTACTCTGCCCAAGGCACACACGCAGCCTACATAGCAGAAGCAAGTCCTTTCTACAGGGGGTCAGCACAATGCCTTGGGAGAGCTTGCCAGAAAGGCTCTCCCTGCAGTGATGTAGTCAGCAAGGAGCATGGCGCACTCCTGTGGGAGGCCCACCTGGCCAGGTCCATGCAGCTGTCCATGAGGCTGGTGGAAGAGTTGAAGTACTCCCTGCTGGCAGTCAAGACCAGATGCACGCTCTTCTCATAGCCCAGCTGGTGCTGTGGTCTCCCCTTCTGGGCTGCGCTGGCCACAGGGTCTGCCGATCCGGCCCAAGAGTGCATCATCTGCCCAGCCAACTGGATGTTCTCCAGGCGACTGGAGCAGAGCAGGCTCTCAGTAAATACCTGGAGAGAGGAAACCAGAATGAGGGGGAGGAAGAAGCCTTGGATCTCAGCAGAATGAGGGCTCTGAAATGTACCCACCAAGACAGACTTGTACCCCTACTTGCTTTGTACTGTGTAACTTTCACCTCAATAAAAGTCACTGTAGGAAAGTGAAAGAATAATCTCCCTGGATAAACTACAGCACATTATCTAAGGTATTAAATGAATACTTGAGTCAACTACCTGAAATTCAGATTCAGGAAACACTGGGTCTGTTACACACATTGCCCCACCTTCCACAGGGCCTATCTGCCAAAATGCTAAGTACTCAGTTCTTTAAAAATCCTTCAGTCTGATCCATGCAGTTTACAAGTATGTAAAAGCACCTGAATTCAATCTTATAAACCAAACAGCTAAGCGACAGATGTTACATGTGCTTCTAGTCACTAAAACTGTAACATCTCTACTAACACCCAGTGTTTCCCCAATTTCCTTGCTGAAAATTATTTCAATAAAATGAGGGACACAGAAATAAGATAATCATGAAAATATGACATTCTGTTGGGCAAGAAATAGGGTCCACTAATATAAAATTATGGGGGTGGGAGGAATTAGAGACTAAACCAGGGCTTCACAACAAACTGCCCTCTCAGCCCTTTTTAGGTTGAGATCAGGTCTCGCCAAGTCACCCACACTGGGCTCAAATTTTCAGTCCTCCCCCATAAATTCCCCTAGCACTGGGATTACAGGCCTGTGATACCACATCCCATGTAAAGTTAATTCTTCAACTGACTATATTTATGTACATACTCTAAAAAAATATTAAACGTGAACCTCCCAAGCCAACACTACTAGTATTATAAATAAGTAGTATAAGAACCTCCCAAGAATGCTTTCCTTGTTAGTCTACATGCTGACAAGGATAGCATAGAAAGAGAAGAAATGAATACTGAAAATTTTAGGGGAAAGCAAGAGTTTCCTTCTAATTAGAAGACCATCCACTTCTCACAGGACTCCTTTATCATCACTGCTTTAGGATTTGTAGACAAGTCTTCATTGAGCTACCTGATAAGCACTCACACAGTATTTAAGAGACCAGCTGTGAAGAAGATGTTGTAACAGAAAGCAAATTACCAAGGAGCAACTTGAATCACATCTGTAACAGATGAAGGCGGCAGAGAGCAGCCTAAGCCACAGCTTCTCTACATAACTCTGCTTATTCAAGTAAACCATGAAGACCAAGACCAGTGCTGTGGAACAATCTACCAGCCTGAGACACACTCCTGCCAACACGTGTAATAGAGATTCTGTCCTATAAGATGTGCCTAACATTTTCGTTATTTCCCCTGAGCTTATAAATTATTTTCCAAGGACACAAAGCCGAAGGCAGTACAATAACATAACAATTTAAAAGACAAAAGAGGCTGCAAAGAACTCTACATCTGCTGAATCTACACCACTGTCTTCCACAATCTTTGCAAACTATCTAGCTTCAATTGTATTCTTTGACAACCGAGACTTATGGACAGACATCACTATCATACAGACCCTAAATATAGGCTCCTAAAATAATTTTCATGCAATGTGTCCAGTGATTTAGAAAGAACACAAGAGGCAGTTGAGGTGTAATATTCCTATTGCCAACTTTTTGATCAGAATGAAGATTACAGAAGAATCAAGAAAGTATAAAATAAAAAAAGACTTCCAGTATGAGAGACAGCTAAGCACTATAACTGGTAGCCAAATATGGTCTGAGACTAATCCTCCCTATGAACAATACAACTATTCAAGCATTTAAAAACCTGCTATTCAAATGTAAACCACTCATTTGTCAACAGCCTCTACTATTGTTCTTTTGTTGAAATCACCTATAATTTTAAAAATAACAATTTCACAAAATAGAGAACTACCTTCATAACAATATGATTTTGTGCTTGGCTTCTTTGACAAGAAAATTCAAATAGTAAATCTCCTTTAGATTGTATTCATTAAAAACGAGTTAGCTGAATCATTTCCCCAGAGAAACTGTAATTTATTGGTAATACACATGCCTTACAAAATAATGAGCAGACTGTGGGACACAAAGGACCTGTCACATGACCAGCATTTCCACAGCACCCTCTGAATTCTCCTTATGTGTGTACTGGGCCCTGTAGTAGATGGACAGAGACAGGACAAGACAGGACAACACCTACCTAGCAGCTTGCTGTCTCAGAGCAGGAACACATGGGAAAAAACACAGGAGGCTATGGAAGAGCAAAGTCCAGGAAAGGACTATGGTGCCCAGCGGCATGAGCAGCTAGGTTTTGAAAACTCTTCAGGACTTTCAAGTAGGGGAGGATACAATGTAGGCTGAGTCTCAGGAGCTGGGAGGATGGGGCAGTGGGGGTCAAGGTAGGCAGATGGGCAGCAGCTATGGAGTGGCAAGGATGTGGCCATTCATAGCAACCATGAAGACCAGCACTTTCCTCTACTGACTTGGTGCAAATGACTGCTTTAGGAGGGCAATGCCGAAAACACTTTATTTTAGAGGAAAACAGCATGAGTGGGAAGCTACACGGACACAGGAATGCAAGCAGAGGATTAGCACATGATTTGGAAGAGACAAAAAGAAAAGCAACAGATTTGGAAGACTTTTCTAGGTACAATAGCTAAGCTGCTCGATGAAAGATGTTCCTGTCACTGCTGATAGTTTGGAAGGAAAGAAGCCAGCATCTGCGCACTTGAGAGTCACCCACTAAATCCATGCCGCTGCAATGAAAAAAGAGGGGAGGCAGAGGGAAGACCCAGCAGCACCCCCAATTCAGAGCTCAGCCCTGAGCCCGCAGTTACCTCGTAGCAAGTGTCAGCGTCCAGACACGAGTACACGTCTCGCTGCATGGAGAGCATGTCCTGCAGCAACGCCCTCCAGTGCGACTCGCCCACGGGAGGCTGCCTATGGAGAGAGGGCAACTCAGGAAGTGCCTGGAGCCTCTGTCGCAGCTTGGCAGCCCAGGGATCAATGAGGATAGCTCTCTTCAACTCTTAGGGAAAAGCTTAGGCTAAGAGGAAGAGAAGTGGGACAGTTTGCATCATGGACAGTGCTGTGACCAAGCCAGCCCACACTGGCTACCTGGACACAGCACTGGAAGAGTATAACATGCTCAGTGTGGCCAAGCAGAGGGCAATGTCCGTGGGGAACACAGCACTGTGGGTCTGCGCAGTGACAAAGCCCACAAAGTACTTGTCTGCCCGTTCCACCTCCACCACACAGGGCAAGAGCAAGAGTCTCTGACCTCAGCAGAACCTTCCCTGCTGCAGGCCACTGAAAGGGAGCAACCATGGCTAGGCAGCCAGTAGGGCAACCAAAGAGCACCATGGTCATAGTCCCAGCTAGACTCTCAGTGACACACAGTGTGACTCACTGAGTACCCCCACAGTCATCTGCTTCCAGTCACAACTAGGAACAGGGTAGCTGGAGACACCATCCCATCTGGCTTAGGAGAACGCTTCCTGTGACTCTCAGTAAGCTCACAGGTGCGGATTTCCAAGGTCCCTGGGTGACACGCCCCACACCACTCCCCAACAAAGCCAAGCCTTCATGTGTAGCACTCAGAGCTCATTCTCAGCCCCTCAGTCACAGCAAGGTGAGGCCCTGGGCCTCCTAAAAGCTGTTCGTGTTGCTCTGCACTGATGCAGAGCAGGGAATATGCAGTCAGACTCCGCAGAAGCCAGGCCTGGTGGCACATGCCTGTAATCCCAGGCATCTAGAACACTGCTGCAGGAGGATGGCAAGTTCAAACCCAGTCTGGGTAACTTGGTGATTTGGTGCAAGCCATCCCAAAATAGAAAGCGGGGTACAGGTCAGTGTACAGCCCCTGAATTCAATCCCAGTACTACAAAGAAAAGAAAAAAAAAGAAAAGAAAAGAGAAAAAAGTTTTGCTAACAATTCAGTCTAGTGATGCAATTGGAGATTAAGCCATTAACTATCCCTGAATTCATGCTCCTCTCTTGGGGATACCTCGGGAAGGGGTGAGTGAAGCGGAGGCATTGCAGGAAGATTCTCCTAAACAAAAACTCAACTCAGTTACCAATTCGGGTTGAGATAAAACTTCTAAGTTTCAGATTCCTTTTTCCTGTATTGTGAGCAGTACCTTATTCAGAATAGACAGACAGACAGACAGATACACAGACAGACAGACAGACAGACAGAAAGGCAATTTTTGTGTGACATATTAAGTACCTGACATGTGATTCTGGGTGCAAAGGTACTATGTGCTTCCTGAGTTACACATGCAGTGAGGAAGGTGCTCCAGGGGCAGCACCCAGTTTTCTGCTTCCCTGCACCCAGCAGGAGGCTTTGGCCAGCCTATCTCCAGGATCCCTCCACCTCCCGTGTCCTCTCCATCTCCCTGTTGTCCTGATTCTGTAGAACCATGAGTCTCACTCAACACTTGAAAGGAGGAGATTCTGTTTTGTGTTTGGCAATTACCAACTAAATGGTGTTTCTTTTCAATGTTTCTTTCTTTTGCCTTATAAAATACTTTAAAAACATTATTATTTCCAATTCCTGTGCATTAAAAAGTCATAGCCTGTATGTCTATAATAATTTATTACTAGGGTCTGGGAAATAGCTCAGTGGCATATGCACCTGTCTGGCAAACTTAAGGTCCTAAGTTCAATCTCCAGTACCCCAAAAAATAAATAAATAAATAAAGTTATTGCAGTGAAAAATGTATATATTGAGAGTAATTCCTATGAAAAACATAGGTTGTCCCGCTTTGTTCTGTTTTGTTCTGTTTTTTTGTTTTATTTTTTTGGTACTGGGGATCAAACTCAAGACCTTGTACTTGCTAGGCAGGCGCTTATGACACTGAGCTATCTCTCCGGTCAGTAAACATAGTTCTAAGGACTTTTTTCCTCCTAATTTTTTTATTAGTTTAGATTTGGATACAAGGTCTTACTATGTTGCCCAGGCCAGCCTCAAACTCTTAAGCTAAAGTGATCATCCTGACTTGGCCTACTAAGTAACTGGAACTACAAGGATAGGCTGCCATCCCCAGCTTCTTATGAAGGCTTTAACAACTTCATCTGCCTGCAGCATTTCATATTACACAAAATGCCATATGCAATAGATAGAGGAGAAAAATGATTTTTCAACATGCAAACATATAAAACAACTCATGTATTTGTTAGTATCCCAGAATAATACACAGAACGTTTCCCCTAGTATGACCCTGGTTCTTGAACTCCTTGGGGGCCCCTTCAGACAGGATGCATAGGCAGGGCAGTCACAGCAAGCTTGATGAAGCAGGTGCCTGACTCAGAACAGCCTGACCTAGTCACAGCCTGGCGCTGGCTTGCTGAATCTAAGTCTCCCTGCACAGCTGTTCCTCTGGAAGCCATCGACACAGGGACAGATGGTGGTAATGTGTTCGCACACATGGCTGGCCCTGAGTAGAGGTTCTAATTAAAATAAATTATAGCACATTATTTATAATGGCCCTTTTCAGCACATGCTCCGTAAATAAGAACCAAGAGCAGGATTTGAAGCAACTAAGCAAGGGGCTCGTGCTGCACAGATTCCTGAACATAAACAGTGTCAGTCGCAGCTTTGGAGGGGAACTGGGTAGGCAGACGCACTACTGCACTCAAAATGGTAAAATCAGAATTTGTGGCCCATTCAAGCATGCAGAAGACTAGAACCTTAAAGACCAAGCCACAGAACACTCACAATCAGTGTTCACTTCAAGCTAGTTGCTTCAAAGACAGGCTACACTCTCAACACTTTTCATAGAAGAGATCTGAGCAGTGGAAATAACTTTAGGATAACAAGGAATGGAGTGGAAGGATGGTGGGAAGCCAGCAGCACCAGCAGGCTCTATACTGGGGACCAGCTACAATCGCTTGCAGAAACGCCAACAGCATGGTAACTGCAGAGAAGCCTGAAATTGTGGCACCCTGAGCATCACTCCTATAGGCACAACATGGCACAGCTGAACATATGTCCCATTAGAGTGTATGAGGGCTGTGGCCCTGTACTAGAGGAATGGAGCAGGTAAACATAGGCTCCTGTGTCACTAACCATGCAGGTAGCTGGAGGATGGGCAGGCCTGGAAGAGAGGGACAGAGAACTTGCAAACCTCAGGGAGAAATCAAACAGGCTCTCTTGGAAGATGGGGGACTAGGTGTAGCCACTGCGCCTGCCCCTTGGGTTTGCTACTGCCTATCCCAATATTAGGAGGTCAGAACACACTGGTTTGTTCACTGGCCACTGCAGGTGCACCTACTTACCTTGAAATACCCTTCAAATTTGCTTCCAGTTTTTCTACAAAATAATCTGTTAGTGCCTCAAAGTTTATCAGTAGTAATCCCTACAAAATCCTGGATGGTAACACTTGACAGGATGACCCTAAAGTTCATCTGGTCATGGGCAACCCTATAATTAGCCAAACAAATATGAAGGTAAGAAACAAAGTCAAGAGTCTAATATTAGTTCATTTCAAGACTTACAATATACCTACAATAATCAACATAGCATGCTACAGGAAGAAAGACAAATAAATTAATGGAGCAGAGTAAAAATTCAAAAGTAGGCTCTCATATACAACAACTGATTCTCAGTAAGGTTACAAAGGTAATTCAGTAGTGAGAGGACAAGAAATGGTGTGGGAATATTCAGATAAGAGAAAAAAATTTAACCCCTATTTTCAGCAATAAACAAAAATAAATTGTCAATGTGGATTAAGAATCTAATTATAAGTAGAAAACTAAAATTTTGCTAAACAAAGTAAACTTAGAGGCAACATTTCAAAAGAACAAACTAAAAAGAATTTGATTTTTTTGAAGTACAGTTTCAAAACACCAAGGTCAGAAACAAAACATAAATGGAAATAATAACTACAAAGCACATATACGGAGCAAGGAACATGGACAGTGATCATATAAGAAAACTCACAACTCAGTAAGAATGCAACCAGCTTGGCCTTTTAGAATGGACAAAGCACAGGCAGATGTAGATAAGCTTAGGAAAGGGAGCTTCCACATTGTTAAAGAAATGTAAGTAATACTAAAGCTGGATATCACTACATACATTACAATCACTACCTTGAGAAGCCTGGCCTCACCTGGGAGTGGATGAGGCCAGCGAGCAACTGCAACTCTCCTGGTTACAAGGCTGGTTACTAAGGGAAATGGGACAGACACCTTGGAAAGTAGCGGGCTGATTCGGCTGCTGTTATTACAAAAGCACTATAGGTCTCTGCCACTCCACTTCAGTGTTTGTTCAAGAGAAATGCAAGCAGAACCCATAGAAAAACTTGTACACATAAATGTCAAAGTCTAAAACAGCCCAAGTGTCCTTAAACAGATGAGTGAATAAACACAGTAAGATAAACCTGTATGTTGTTCAACAAACAGGACTAATAAGCTATTGACTCATGACACGACACAGATGAAAATAATTACGTGGAGTATAAGAAGCCAAGCACAACAATGTTCATTTGTACCAACCCAGTGCATGAAGGGAAAGGGAAGAAACCAACAGTGGCCTGCTGGGAGGTCAGGGCTGATGACAATAGGGGTGGGGGGGGGATTATAAACAAGCAAGATGGACATTAAGGGCAATGGTATGCCTGTGCAGGACTATACATGCACACACTAAAATGTGTCTGACTGAACCCTTCAAATATGCTCAGCTGATCTCTCCCACACTAAAATTCACCCAAGCTATCTAAACAGAAATACAGCCACGACATAAAGGCAGGTGCGCCCGCTCACGAACTCACTTCCGGCCGGTGTGCCTGGCCAGCCTCACCATCAGCTTACGCGCCTCTTCTGCATCGCACTGAGTGTCTTTAACAAAGGAAATCGGCTTCTGGAGTCCATGCTTTTCCAAAAGTTCTGACACACTGGAGGCAGAAGAACTGGTAAAAATCTTGCTACCAAACAGAAACAGTCAAAGAAGCTGAAACCTTGGTCTTTAGTATTTAATATAATGCAATATAATTTTGCATATGTGTTACATTAATTCTCACTCACAGAGCTCATAATTATGTAGCAAATCTTATTTTTTTTTCTACTAGCTTTATTTTTAATTCTTCAAATTTACCTTTTTTCTTAGTACATGTCTGCCACACATACTGATGACATTCATCAAAGGGAATTTATAACCTTACATAATACATCTTAATTCTTTTTCTCCCATTTTTCTCCTTGCTTTCATAGCCCCCCTCTCCTTTTACAAAATCTGTTCCCATTTTTTTCTCTTTTTTTTATACATACTTGAACTAAATAGTATATTTTTAAAGAATAATGTGTCTGTCTCAAAATTTTTTGTTTTCATAAACTCCCTCTGTTCTCAAAGCACCCAATCAGCAAACTAGGTCAAGTGTACAAGTTCAACACCAAGCTTTACCTCCTAACAATCACCTGTCACTGTCACCACACAGACAAGGCTGTAGGGCTGCTGGGAATGCAAGGAGCAGAGTCCCAAAAAAGAGACCAGCCTGCTGCTCAGTGCGCCCATCAGCCCCAGAAACAGATTAAAAAACGGCAGCATGTCATGGGTCGACCTCAGGATCTTCCTGAGAACCTCCCACTCATCACCTTGAGATCACACATCACTGCCCATGACAAGGACCAGAGTGAGTGATCAGATTTGTAATTCGGTAAAAACAGGTTTCATGAGTGAGACCACATGATGTTATGCCCAAGAAAATACGGGAGTGGCCATGAGGAAAAGCTCTTTTGGTTGTTTTTTGTTTTGTTTTGCTTTGTTGGGTGATTACTTTGGGGGTTTTTTTTGTGACCAGGGCTTCATTCGTAGCTGAAGATCACCTTGAACTCACTTTGTAGCCCAGGTTGGCCTCAAACTCACAGTGATCCTCCGGCCTCATCCTCCCAAGTGCTGAAATTATAGGTGTGTCTGCCATGCCCAGCTAAAGCTATTATTTGAAAATGTCAGCTTATTGTGCTGAGCAGTGACCATGCACCACAGGACATAACTGTCTCACTGAGGTACAGACATTGGGACAGATGCAGTGAAGCAAACCACACCTGCATTTCCTAGGATCTCCCTGAGATCTCTGGGCCCCACTATGGGAATAAAGGATTTGAAGATCTGTACCCAAGGACTCTGTACTGCTTCAACCACTAAGTGTCAGCCAAGCCACATTGGGGCTTGCTGGAGCTGAGATGGAGGGACAAGGCAGCTCACAGGGACAACCTGAGCTCCTTCACATCTTAAAGAAACATGCCTACACCATGCTATAGCATAGAATGAGAATCAGGCTAGGAATAAACAAGTCCTGAGGTAACTGAACAGTTTATTCCCCACACTCACGTGTTACGACATACAGAAATATACTATAGAAATGATCCCTGGAAGTATAGTCTTGACTCACAGAAATACTCAGCTCCCTTAAATGCAACTTATGTTTTCATACTTTCATTTGAGCAGGTAAAATTTCTCTGATTACTGGACTGCAGATCGCATCACACTAAAGAGATGCTATGTATAATTTCTATAATGTATACACATTAAAAGAGCAGGGTTTTAATTTTTCATTTATGATATTTAAAAATAATATACTTGTATGTATAAAATAGCTAAAGGAAACTACTAGACTCCTAAATGGCCAATGAGGAATATTTCAGTCTCCCAGACAGCAAGCTTGAAGTTTTATAATGGAAAAGCATCACTATAGTTACAGCCAGCTTCTCCACAGTTTGAAGCATCTACGTGGCTGATAAATACACTGTTCCCAAAACAGTTAAGCGTATAACACACAGTGCCCCCTGCTACTTGCAGCAACTGCTGCATTAGCTGATTTTTCCTGTGAAGGACTAAACTGCTGGATCTTACAGCGGTTCTCAACCTGTGGGTCAAGACGCCAGCAGGGGTCGAATGACCAACACACAGGGGTCGCCTAAAGCCATCGGAAAATATTATTTATTTGGAATTACAGTTTTGAAGTAGCCACCAAAATTATTTTTTGGTTTGGGGTCACCGCAACATGAGGAACTGTATTGCGGGGTCACGGCATTAGAAAGGTTGAGAACCACTAGATTTGCGTGAGTTAGCAGTAATGGCAGAACCCTGGCTTCACAGTTCACTCCGCCAGGAAGTGATGAATGCAGAGTGAACAGAGGCTATGAATGTCGAGCCCACATGCTTCTCACTACCATTCCACTGCAATGAGGTGGAAGGACAGCCATGCAGACTGGGGTTTGACAAGGCTTAGGGCTGTGGGGACAACAGTGACTTCAAAGCCCCTCATGCTCTTCACAGCTGCAACACAGCCCCTGCCCTCACCTGAGAATCCGCTCCAGCTGGTCCACCATGTTGTGAAGAGCTGAGGTTACCTGCGTCTTCTGACTAAACAATAAAGGAAGAGAAATTTTTAAATAATTTTAATAAAATACAAAACTCCATTAAGTGGAAAAATGGTTTTTTTCTGATGCTTCACACACAGCACTACCACATGCTACAGAAGGGTGTTGAAGTCATCTGAGTTCATTCAGTTTTCATGTGCAATAGACCAAAAGGAAAGGGCCTGGGCAGAACATTCTCTAATGCATAGTAACGGACAGATGTGTTTTCTGAGATGCTCTAGTTAAGCTCTTTTAAGCAAAAAAGAATTCTAAATCAGCTGCTTTTTCCTTTTTCAGAAGCAGTAAAAGGCAAACCCAGGATCTATTCTTGCTCTCCTAGGTCTGGCTGCCCCGACGACAAGCCCCCTCTGCTGTCCTGGGACGGTGTACACACAGTGCTGGGGTGCTCCCCCACAGATTCGGCCAAGCGCATCTCCTTCAACTGTGAGAAATCAGGGAAGAGCAAGATGCTGAAGAGGTCATGATTGCAAGACCTTGACGCAAAAAGCAAAGCCATAAGAGGATGCTAGACACAACAAACTAAACCCGCATCATGAAAAAGGACACAAGAACATCCCTGGGGTGCAGTGTAGCCAGAACACTGCAGGAAACAGGGTTCTTGTGAAAACTGCAGCAACCACAGGCAGCAGCTTCCAAGGCTCCCCACAGAGGAACACGCGTGCCCGGCTCTGGGCAGCTTCTCAAGCTCAGTCTTGCTGAATTTGAGAAAGGCCTACGGTCTGTTAACAAGCAGCCCAAGTAAAACTCCACACCTAGACTTGGGCATTTGTTACTGTCCTGATGTATATAATCAGTCTGCCCTGGGCTTGTTCTAGAAGATACTACAAGCAGCTCACACAGACCACACTGGCTTTTTAATCAGGTTTCAGGCTGTGAACCACAGGGATAAGAGGGCAGAGTCTATGAAAGGCATTCACAGGGCACTGCTCAGCCTGAATTGCCATTAACAACTTACTCAGCAGTCAGGTTTTTAAAATCATCATTCTATGTATTCATCATAGACATAAAAGAATACAATACACTTCCTTCACAGCGACTGCAATCACAAGTGTATGACTACCTACTTTTTCAGCCAGATGGCATATGCTGCCCAGGAGCTTAAGTAGGGTACATCAGTAACTGTCCTACAGGCTTTGCCAAACTGACTTAGGAACAAGAGCAGACTCCCACTGCTGCAGGAAGCACTGTGCTCCCTCCAGGCCACTGAGAAAGAGCCTGCTGCCTGCTCTCACATGTGGATACTGCCAGGACAAAGGCCTGTATGCATGAGGCCTTTCCACTGAGGGTGGTGACTCTGCTACACAGCCGCATGATGAGCTCCCTTTTTCTGCCCCACACTGCCTACCTTAGGCGTCAGTTCTCAGAGCCTCACTGACATGTGGCAGTGCCAGCCTGCATTGGTTGCACCTTCACAGTAACAAAGAGATGCTGAGTTTCCAGTGATTCCCCTCCCACGTCGTGTCTAAATACAAACTACAGGCAGGAGTGCTTGGCACAGTCACATACTCCGGCTAGCTTTGCCTCTAATGAGACCCATGCTTTCCTCCTGGGTTGTTTTCTTTTTTTTAATTTAAAAAGTGATAGGAGTATAAATGGAGAAGGGAATGATTTCCATAAAAGGAAGTCAATAGTGATATAAAATTGAAAAATTAACAAATAACAACATAAGCATATTTTAAAGGAGATAGGCAAAGATGAAAAATCATCTGTCAAAGCATATGCTTTTATGAAGACAGGTCTCTTAGGGTGGAGAAACTTGGCAACCACCTAGTATCTATGATAAATCTTATCGCTGCATGACTTCACTTGTGCTCATGCATCCTACTTTATAATTAGAAAGCAATTAAGTCCCTTTGGACTCTTTTGTTTTACAATTACATCTGTCCAACAATTTCTTTTTCTAAATGTCACTAAATTTTATAGCTAAAAGATCAATTAAGCTATAAAAATATCTTGCATCCTGTATTTTTTGTTTCCTTCAAGAAATGTGTTCTATTCCCTATAACACCTAGAAGGTAAGCCTATATAGAAGTCCGATTCAGGTGAACAATTTCAGCATGACTGTTTCAGAAAGTCTGGTGCAAAACCAGCAATTTATGGCCTGCCACATAGCTCAGTGGATTAAAGTGCCTGCTTAGGCAGACACAGGGACCTGGGTTCAATCTCTGGCATGCTATTCTGAGCACATTGAGACAGCAATTGAGACTGAATGTGGTGTAAGTGTCTGTAATCCCAGCGCTTGGGAGGCTGAGAGAAGGAGAATCACTATGAGTCTGACCTATGTAGTGAGATCCTGTAGACCTAGTAATTTTTTTTAAAATATTCTTTGTTGTGGGGGTGGTATTTTTTGTTTAAAGGGATAACTGTCAAGTGTAACACAGTTATAGCACAATAATTACAATTATAATTAAAAATTTAGAGCTTTGTATATATGGGTAAAAGAAGTTTGCCAATAGACAACAGAGCCGCTCATGATTTTATCTCCCTTTTTATACACTTGGAATATTTCCCAAACACTCTACAATATACGTTTTGGAAAGCAGTGCTTTAACTGTCAGAATAAAGGGCGGCCACAGCAGCTCCTTACCCAGGCCCTCTCTGTGGCAGGCACTCCAGGATGTCATAGCAGAGAGGGAGCTGGTCGCTACGTGTGCAGCTGTAGATGCACTCAAGTGCTGTGGCCATCAGCTGGTTCTCATCAGGGATAATTTTTTGAGGCAGCTAGAGAAAAGAAAGCACATTGTATTAGATGTCAGTAGATTCACAGTCTCTCCCTATCCACAAACTGCTGTCAGTAGAATATTAAATACTACAATTAATCAGCCACAGAAACAAATTTTCATTTTTCTTTAGTTTACAGACCTTGGGGTCTTTAATAATTCTAAATGAAATCACACTTTAATTACAGAATCAGCTAGAAAAGATCATTTATAACCCATAGCTCCACATCTGCTGAAAACACACTTCAATTTATGACCTACTCAAGATAAAATAGGAAAAGCACAATGGATTCAAAAGGCAATTCATTAAAAACACCATTTCTAACCGTAAAGCCAAATTCTGTCTCAATTACAAAAATACAAAATTCCTTAACTAATAGTCAACAACGTTACAACTTATTACTTTTTCAGTATGCAATATATATCATTCATTTAACAACAAAGGGCTTACATTCCATCCAAAACAAGCCCAAGTGGGACTCAGTATAACACAAACCACAGAAAGTGTGCTGTGTTCTGGTGTGTGGAGGTGGCTACTTCCAGCCATGTTTTATATTAAATACTGCATGCACTCTTCCCCTAAAAACCACAGATTCCTAACCTGGGGAGCATTTTCTCATATGAAAATAACCAACTGGTGCTCTGTTCTTCTCATCTGTAATTCTGAAATATTAATAATGCCACCCTCAGAGAATGACTGAGGATTAAATTAATACATATAGCATCCTTATGTTGTGACCAGAGAAACCAAACCAGAAGCCTAAAACTGCTTTTTTACAGCTCTTGCCAATAGCACAATAAGTTTTAAGATAATTTCTGAGATTATTATCTACTTGATTTTTGCATTTTGATAGAAACTCACAGTACACATAAAACAGAAAAGTGACAGAAACTGACAAAGACATTTCTTTAGGAGAATCACAGTAATGGATGTAAATAAAAAATACTGAAGATCACTACATAAATAAAGCAGCCAAGTTAAGGATTTAGATATATGGCTTCGAGGTACTAAGAAAATAGCCTTGACTTGGCACTAGCATTTGACAAAGAGGGGAACCAGGGCTGCCAAATGAAGACAAACCACATAGCAAAGTAAGTTCAGTTAAAATTCATACAAGATAACTTATTTTGTACTAGTTTCCATTCCTAAGTGCTCTGCACGTATTAACTTTTAAATCTTCATAACAACTCTACAGGACTAACTCCAGCATTATTCCCATTATATGTAAAGGGGAAACGGAGGTGCTAATAGGCCAAGTGCTCAAGCTGTTGCAGGTACCGAATGGCAAAGCCAGGACCCACATCAAGCAGCATGGGCTCTGTGGTCCCTAGAGATAGTGCAGACAGGAGGCGGGAAGAGACTGAGTGAGTGTGGGGATGAACGCACATGTGGTTAGGAGGCACCAGGTCATACAAACCCTGAACACCAGTTTCAGTCACAGGGACTAGGAAACCACCTGAAGCAAGAGCCAAAGCCCTTGCTCTTTCACTACATCTCCTTGATCCCTGGCTTTCCCTCTCTGAGACAGACACTGAAGGTCAACTTTCAGGCCTGATGTTCTAGAGTCTGCATTTGATCATGTATGCTCAAAGCCTTCTACTGAAAACCTTTTAGCGGTGCTTTCACTTTTAGGTGCAAGGGAAGGATGAGGATGCTCTCGTGCCTCACTCACGCTCTCTGATGCTGCATACCAGCTGACTCGCTGTGTCTTGTGAACCACTTATCCTATCCAGTTTATGTCACCTACATTAAATTGCGATCATCACTAAGCACCTGAGGAAATTGGCCCCTGGACCCCTGTGGACATCAAATCTACAGATGCTTAAGTGCCTCGTATTCTTATAAAATGGCATAATGTTTGCATATTGCTGATACACATCTCTTATATACTTAATTTCTTCTATATTATTTAAAATACCTAACACACTGTAAATGCTATTTAACTAGTTGTTATACTGCATTGTTCATGAATGTAACAAGAAAAGTCTATAAATGTTCAATATCAACATAATTTTTCCTAAAAGTATTTGATTCAGGGTTCAGTAAAACAACAGTTGGTTAAGTCAAAGGATAAGGAAACTACAGCCATGAAGGGCTGATTATAATTCTACTCACCTGAATACTATGGGAGCAATCACAAATCTATACCTACCTACCATGTCTTCTCAAGAACTTGGCAACCTCCCCCAATCCATCTACTACTTAGGTTTTAACTCGATTTCACTTTAGCTTCAAATGGACTTTCACAGATTTCTATGATACTGTGTATATGTTCAACACATTCTAGTCAATAAATAAATATTTTTCTATCCTCAGGCATGGAGCTCTTTTTCCCTGTATTCCTATGGCACTAGCTCACACTAGCTTATGCATTTGGCATGTTTTTCTAATATAATCTATGGTGTACAAAAACCATAATGCTCAGACTCACAGAACACTTTTCACCTTTGCCTGAATGATGCCTAACTGTACAGTGTAGCCTAATTAGCATCTCAAGAAACGGAGTGCAATGAACAAAGCCCAGGGACAGTTGTGGTCTGTTACTGAAAATCCCAGAAAGATGGGATAGGAGAATCCCGGAAAGCTGGGATGCCAAGGGATAGACAGCAGCTTCACCTATGGGCTCTGTTTGTTACTTTCTCCCTTGCATGGAATATTAATGATTAACATCTGTATGAACCTAGTAATAAGGTAAAGGTGGAAGTCAATTGAGATTGTGGTTATGTTCATGACTATGCACATGGTCCTCCTTTACTAAAATGCTTATGCATGAGATCACATTCACTAGCTGAAATAAAGCTGAATTGCTTTTGGGGTTCTTTGCTACTGAGGGACAAATTTCAATGAGTCCACTGAGCTACCTTCATCAGGTCTTCTTATCATTTCTTTAGGCACCAACACATAACATACAACTGGCACGCAATGCAGGGCACAGAAGACAACCAGGGGTGAGTAAAGACAGTCCTGACCACATGGGAAAAGTACACCCAGAGTAGGTGAGGTCACTGGGGAAAGCTCAGAGTAATGGGAAACTCCACTTCAGTAAAAATGAGTATGTCGGTCTTATTGAGACATTACTCAGAGGAGCAGGGGTAAAGGTGAAACCAAAAAGTTTTGAAGAATTATTTTTCCTTATAAAAAGACATTGTTATTTGTTTCAGGTTAAGGGAAAAGCTGCTCTAAACTTAAAAGTCTGGGAGCAGGTTACAAAAGCTCTGCACAGAGCACACCAGCAAGGAGAACCTATCCCTTTAAGTGTGTGATCTTTATGTAACCTTATTTCCTTGGCTTTGGAGCCCCTGCAGTCTGACTCTGAGGAATCCAGAGTCTGGGAATCTGCAGCCCAATTCCTCACACTCAGAAAGACAGTCTTACAAGGGCTTCAGTTGATGAGGACACATAGGGAACGTAAAGACAAACCAGGTAAGAAAAAAAGGCTAAAGAAGGTCCTTAAGAGAGATTTCCACACCAGACTATGAAAGGAACTCAGACCACTACTAACTTGGGGCAAAGGATATGCTTGTGTTTTTCCAGAAAAGGCTAAATAACTATTTAGGTACCAGTGAGTACTGTCAGACTGTGCCATGAAGCCAGATCTAAAGAAAAAGTTAACTACAATGAGGCCAGATCCAGCCTGAGGCCTCTTCAAGAAACTGACCAAATGAAAATCTAAGGTCTAAATAGACAAAAACAAAAATTATAAATTATGCATATTAATCATAAATAGAAGATTTTATTCCTTCCAAATTTTTCTAATAAGAGATCACTAATAATTAACAAATAACAACATCTGACTAGTTTACTTATAAATGTGGCCAAAGAATTGAGTGCACTCTTAAAAGTGTTTATGTGTCTGTGTGTTTATGTGTTTGTGTGTCTTTCAATGAACAGCTATTCCTCTTTTTTCTCTTTATTTTTTCATGATTTGTTCTAAGTATAAAGATATTGACTTAAAAACATGCTTTTTCCTAAACCACCAGATAGTCAAAATGATACTAAAATTGATTTATATAAACCATAAGGTTTAAACTAATTTAATGAAAATTCCCTACAGTAGAATTTGTTAGACAGGAGTCCAATTGATGAATAAGAGGCGTGGCCAATCTTTTTATTCATTAACGAGGAGTTCCCAATAATCTCAATAGTCTCTTAGGAGACACCCTCAATAAATAGGTCACTGGTTAAAAAATAAAGTTTTTCAAAATGTTACAATAAGGTTTTCTCTCTAAAGATGGTTTTTGTACAAAACTAGATTAAAAAATAAAGGTCTTCATATGAGTATGACAATTCACTGTAGTTAATGTCATGGTATATTAGGTCTATTTATGATTCCAGGTATATAGGTCTTTCAAAATATAAAACAAAGATTGCTTATTGGAACAAGACTTTCTCAAATTCATCCTTCCTTTTGCAAAAAACTTACAATATATGTCTAATTTAAGGGTGACTAAGAAAAAAATATTTTTATATTTAAAATAGATGATTGAAGGACAATATGCAATATGTCAACTTTCAAAAAAAAAGGGGAAAAGAAAACAAAAAAAGTAATGTTAATTTAAAATTGTTAATGTTTAATTGTTTGATCAATCTTATATACCTATATGTATTAATCTAAACTGATCTGATGACGAAAATATGTAATATAACCACTGTTAAATTTAAACAATAAAAATATTAAATTTAAAAATAAATAAATAAATAAAATAGATGATTGATTAAAAATGTTATACCAAAACAAAACAAAAATATTTAAACTATATTGCAAAATGTCATCAGGATTATCTTACTACAATGTTAAATATGGTGTGGATTTCTAAATTTCTATGTAAAAATATCTAACTTTTATCTGTTAATATTCTATAGGAACTTAAATATTAAAATATCCACAATTATAAAATGAGCTGATAAATACTTTTTTAAAATGTTCATTAAACAAAAAGGGAGAGATGGTATGGGGATACATGTGAATACACCTAGTTTTACATTAAATTTTTTAAATCAGCTGCCAGATGGATCTTCTGCTGCAGACCATCACTGGACAAAGGAAGTGAGTGTTCCTTTGCAACAGACTGTTTTCTTTCTAAATGATACTGATCAATGGGTTCCAGGAGTTATCCAGAGATGCCGAAGAGGTTTTGCTTGTGTTATTACAGATACTGGAGAAGTAATTCGGGTACTAGCTCAATAAATAAAACCCAGAAAATGAATAAGCATAAACATTCTGAGATAAATCCTCCAACTGATGAAATGAAAAGACTCACTTTAAATAGGACATCATATGGACGGCTTCTTCCTAAAACCCAGCAATCCCCATTACCTACCTGGGAACAAATCAAAAAACTCACACAGAAAGGTGCACATCGAGAGAAAAATAGTATCAACTTGTTTCTTGCTATGGTGGTTTTATTATCATTTTCAGAAAGTATTAAAGGTAATTTTAGTTATTAGGTTTATATTTCAAATCCACCACTCAGTAGAGGAGTTCACTGGTGGGAAAAGTCTGGTAAATAATAACACCAAGTTAAAGGAGGAAAAAAGGGACTTTTTCTTCTCCAGGGAAAGGACTTTAAAGGTTATAGCTTCTAATGGAATGTTTCTACTGCCAGATCTGCCATCCTGCCAGAACACCAATTGCTTATCTTAATGATTGGGTGCACTGAGAAATCTGTAGAGGAGAAACACTCTGGGAGTTAGTTAATACTTCCAATGGAAGCGTCATAGATTGGAGCCCTATGGTTCTGCCCAGACAGCAGAAGGAAAGGAGTTAAGATGAAAATGGAATGGCAATGATGAGATCTATACTAGTACTAAAAATGTCAATGATACAATAAATCATACACTAGCCTGAAAAGGTTAAAAAAACTTGTTTTACTCAGGCATGTGTTCACCTCCTTACCTGTTCCTTGTAAAACCTAGTTATTGAAACTCTTCTAACCCTACCATTATATGTCACAAATGTTCTTTAATGCATGTCTAAATTCTTCTATTAGCCTTGGGGCTGGGGAGATAGCTCCGAGGCACAAGTGCCTGCTGGGCAAGTGCAAGGTCGTGAGTTTGAACCCTGGTCCCACAAAAAAAAAAAAGAAATTGGGGCTGGGGATATAGCTCAGGAGAATAAAAACTTGCCTGGCAAGCACAAGGTCCTGAGTTCAATCCCCAGTACCACAAAAAAAAAAAAAAAAAAAAAAAAAAAAAA
>PVJA010016736.1:0-26791 GCA_004027025.1 Myocastor coypus
TTGCCGGAAAATAATCCAACCCAGCAACCAGGCCCACTGCGTACAGTGTGGAAAACTGCCGCAGAACTCACTGCAGAGAGAGTACTGGCAAGACCTACCCAGCCGATCCAGGAGAACATCTTGCCAGAGTGGCACAGCAGGTTTGTCTCCAAGGGCAGGAAGAAGGGGAGCTCAGCAGCCAGGCCCAAGCCACAACCACCTAGACGAGTTCGAACTTGGTAGATCTAGACCTGGTGCTAAGATAAGAACTCTACCAAAGCTCTCCACCAAAGATCAGAAAGCAGGGCTATACAAAATGACAAAAAGAAGGAGCAAGATGCACTGTTAGGTCCCAAGCCCAAACAAATACTCAAAACTTCTAGAGAAAAGAAACAGATCACATTTAAAGGACAACTCATTAGAACAAATACAGGAATAGAAGAAATTGGAAATCACACACCTGAAATCTGAAATAATAGCATCTGAAGTAAAGAAACAACTGCAGAAAGATATAGAGAAAATCAGATCAGAAAAAACTTCTGAAGTAAAAATGTAATGCTTATAATAAAAAATAGTAAGTGTCTCTGAAGACAATGATAAAAAATAGAGGAGAATAGAAAAATGATGGAATCCTTGAATGAGCAATGTAGGAAAGTAATAAAATGTATGAAGCAGATTCAAAGTGCTATACAGGAAATGAAATTCTCAATCACAAGCTGGCAAAATTATTTCAATGAAAGTGAAAATAGACTTTCAGACCCTAAAGACACCATTGTAGCCAGGGAAGAGGTAATAAAATATATTTTAATAAGAAGTAGGATGCAAGAAAAAATAATTCAACATCTGCAAGATGATGGAAAGATGAAAAAATGTAAGACTAAAAAGCATCAATGAGAGTCTGTACAAGTGATATAAAAAGAATATGCAAAGAAGGAATAGCAGAAAACTCCCCAAATATGGGAAATAATTTGACATTCAGGGAACTGAAACATATAGAATTCTAAATAACATCAACCAATTAAAACCACACCCAGACATATAATAATCAACATCCCAGAAATTCAACTCAGGAACAGTATGCTCAAAACTGCCAGAGAACAGAAACAGATCACATTTAAAGAACAACTCATTAGAATAATGGCAAATAAGCCACCAAGTCAAGAAGAACATGGGGCACAGTACTTCATGTCTTGCAAGAAAAAAAATTCCAGCCCAGACTGTATACCCCACAAAACTCTCTCTCTCTCTCTCTCTCTCTCTCTCTCTCTCTCTCTCTCTCTCTCTCTCTCTCTCTCTCTCTCTCTGGTCTTTTTGAGACAGGGTCTTGTTGTGCAGTTCAGGCTGACCTTGAGCTCAATTTTGTAGACCAGGCTGGTCTCGAACTCAAACCAATCCTCCTGCCTCAGCCTCCCAAGTCCTGGGATTACAGGCATGTGCCACCACGTCCAGCTAAAACTCTCTTTCAATGGATAAGTGAAATGCTTCCATGACAAAGAGCAACCAAAGAATTTCATGATGACAAAGTAAACCCTGCGTAGTTTACTAAAAGATATTCTAAAGAGGATCAACATGACCACAACTCCATGAAGGAAAATGGAAAGAACCCACCAAATAGGGCAAATAATTAAATTCAGGAGAAAAACAGGTATACAAAATCAGTCTTTCAACTATTCTTTTATGAACAGCAGCAAAGTATGTCCACCGGCATATTCTACAAATGGCCTTTTCCTGCACCCTATTGGTCATGATTCTGTCTGGATCTGAAGGGTGGATATCAAGGAAATAGCATTAGCTCAGTCCCATAATTGACACCTGGCCACTAGTATCATGGACACTGTCCTTGTACATAACACATTAGGACTTTGCATGATATCCCCAAACTTTTAGAAGTTCTGTACATATATTTACCATTCCAGTATTTATGTTATATTTTATTCTTAGTAATTCTTTACTACCAGGGAAACTTTGTCTTAGTTGATATCTTTGTATATATTCACCTATTGAAATATTATGCCAGTACTCTGAATTGATTACAGATTTGTACGTATGATACATAACATTCTAGCCTCTAAGTTGGAATCATGATTTGATTTGAATTTTGGAATATTGTTTTGAAATATTTATTTAATTTTAATTGATTAATATTAATTGATTTTCTGAATATCATTTAATTATACTTTTTGTTTTATGATTCATACTATATCTATGACCTACAATCTACTTATAAGACATGGTATGATATTTTCTTTTAGTATTAGAAACTTTAAACATATATATGTATATATGTTGTATATATGATAGATATACAGCTACTTTGTCTTAGTGCACTGAGAATGAATGTTTCTGCTAAAAAAAATAAAAACTCAATTTGGAAAACAAAATTGATGCAGTAGGTCATGAAACAAGCAGCAGTAGCTATGTTATATTCAGACAAAATGGATGTTAAGCAAACCTGGCCAAGAGAATTAAATTAAATGACATACTGCTTAACACATTCATTTGACAGGAGCAAGCAACAATTTTGAACATATATGCACCAAAGTATGGTGCATCCAACTTCATAATGGACAAGAGATAAGATGATAATAAGTAAAGTTAAAGTGCAGTACATTAATGCTTCACTGGGTAAGTAAACTTCACAGACATATGCAGAATGTTCCACCCATGCTGGTGAGATAGCTCAGGAGCACAAACACCTGCCTGGCGAGTGCAAGGCTCTGAGTTAGATTGCCAGTGCAAAATCAAAAAGAGACTGAGTGCTCCACCCAACAACAAAATACATATTCCTTTCAACAACACCAGGTTTGTTTTTAAAAATAGGCCATTTAATAACTAATAAATATCCTTAATGCAAAATAGTCAAAATTTTATCGGGCATATTATTAGATTACAGTCCAATGAAACTAGAAATCAAAAACAAAAGAAAATCATGATGTTTGCTCTTGAATGGTCACTTACCTCAACACATGGAGTATACTATTTTCTCTACTTGACCTAAGCTCACTCTGCAGAACCTATTTCTTCTCATGACTTTAATCCCAGAGTTCTAAGCATGGATTTCTCATGAGAACTTGAAAGGGTTTGTCATGGGAATGTCTAGACCTGGCATCGGCCTAAGAAATACAGTTCACATTGAGTTTTTGTCATTGGATTCACCCTTGCGTGGAGGATCGCCCTCAGGCTGCAGAGGAAGCTTTTATTCCAAATTTTAATTGGGCTGAACTCTTTCTATATAGTCTATTTCTTTCCCTATCTTTAATAAAAGCTTTTCTTCCATTAAAATGTAGAAAAAAACAAAAAGCAAATCTACCCATATTTATACAAAGTAAGCAATATACTTTGGAATAATAATGTGTTACAGGAGAATTTAAATAAGGAATAAGATAGTCCTAGAATTAAGTGATCATGCCAGTAGAACCTGCCAGAATTCATGGAATATGATAAAGCATTCGTAGAGAATTTTATATCTCTGAAAGTACATCTAAAATAATAATAATAAATAAATAAGTGAAAGATCAAGCTCCCAAAATAAAGTAATGATATTTTCCAAAGCTTTACCAAAACAAGAACAATCCATATGCAAGCTGTACAAGAAAAACATATAAAGATCAGAGGAGAAATTCATAAATGGAAACTAAAATTATACAGAAAAACCAATGAAACTCAGACCTGGCTTTTCAAAAATGAATTAAAGTAGACATAATTTTAGTTAACCCTATCTTGAAAAGGAAGAAAAAAACACAAAGCAATGTAATTACTTTGGAAAATGCAACAGCGATCACCAAAATCCAGAAAATCATTAGCAACTACACTACAAACTTATATACCAAAAAGCTGGAACACTGAAGCCATGGAAAGATTTCTAGATATAATAAAATACCAAATTGAGCCAAGAAAACTTAAACATCTTGAATAACATGATAATTTGCGTTGAAACTAAAGTCAGTAATTTTAAAATGCACCAGTTAGGAAAACTCCATTACCTGATGGATTCACAAGCAAGTTCTACATGAACTTCAGGAAAGACCCACAACCATTTTCTAATACTCCTTCAACATTTTGGTGAAATTGAGAAGATAGAAGTATACACCAAAATCAATCTGAAATGCTAGCTTTACCCTATTCTCTAGAAGACCAGTACTACATAGTGAGAGACAGAGAGGCGGTGGGTGGTGGTAGCCAGTCAAGCAGGCAAGCAGGTAGGCAGTCAGGCAGGCAGGCAGACAGACAGACAGACAGACAGACAGGCAGACAGACAGAGATAGACAAAAAGAAAGTGTAGACCAATCTCACTAATGACCATAGATATAAAAATCCTCAACTAGGTATTAATAGACAAAATTTAAGAGATCATAATAAAAAAGTTCATGCAGCATGACCAATAAGTTTTATCCCAGAGATACAAGTATAGTTCAATTTATGCAAACTGATAAATGTAATTTATCACATAAACAAAAGCAAAAATAAAAATCACAAAATTAGTACAATCAAGACAGAAAAAGTCCCAAACAATATCCAGCGTATATTTATAAAATTTTTAAGCAAACAGTATAGCAGGATGCTGTTGAAACCTGATAATAAACATTTATGGGGAAACTTATCATCAATATTAATTTTAGGCACAATCTAGTTATGTGGTTTAGGCTGATGTCACACTCACTATGTACCCCGCACTGGCCTGGAATTAGAAATGATCTTCCATACCCATCCTTTGGAATACTAGGATACAGGCGAGTGACATCATGCCTGGATACATCACTGTGTATGGTAAGAAAATGACAGCTTTCCTGGTAAGATGAAGAATAAGAGAAAAAGGCTTACTGTTACCACTATGGTTTACCATAGACCTCAAAATTTTAGCCAGAGCAATCAAACAAGAGAAAGAAATAGAATGGATGTACATAGTAAAGGACAGTCAAAATGTTATTACTTTGAGACTACATAATCCTATAAGACCTCCAAAATTCAGCAACTGACTCCTAGAATTGATTAGCAAATTCAGCAATGTAAGAGGATACAAAAAGTGTAATTAAAAATTCTCTTGTTTACTGAGAAAGTAATTAGGAAAACAATACCATTCCCAAGAGCATGACAAAGAATTAAATACAAGAATTAGGAATTTACCTACACGAGGAGTGAATGAACAATCTGAAACAGAAAATTGAGGAGGACATTAGAAAATGGGAAGATAACTCATGTTTCTGTAATTCAAATTATAGATATACAGATTTAATACAATATCAATCAGAATACTAACACCATTTCTCATAGGTAGATAGAACAATGTGCAAACTTCATAGGAAGTAGAAAAGAGAAAATCAATAGTGGGTAACAAAAAACAAGACAAGGAATTACATTTCCAAGTTTGCAGGAGCTGTGAGTAAAATAACATGGTACCACCACAAAATTAGGCAGGTATCAATGGAATAGAATAGAAGAAGCAAACTCAAACCTAGGCACACTCAACTTTTTGATCCTTGACAAAGGGGCCAAAAACATACACTAAAGGAATGGAAACTTTCCTTTCTCTGGTGCTGGTAAAATTAGATCTTGCTATGCCAAAGAATGAGTCTATACCCATATGTCTCACCATGCACTAAATTAAAAATCAAGATAAATTTTAAAAAAAACTATAAGGGTTAAAACAGAAACACTTCATCTGTTAGAAGATGAAATAGGTGAAAGCCTGGAATACATAAGCATAAGCAAGGACTTTGTGAGCAGGAACCTACAGCCATAAGATTGAATACTGAAAATCAATAAGTAGAAATGTATTAACTTCAAAAGTTTCTCAAGTACAGGAAATAACCAAGCGCATGAAGAGACAACATATGTTAAAGTCAGCATATTGCAGGGATACAAGCATATCCATGTTTGTAGAGCACAAGTTGTAATAGCTAGCTCTTGGAAGCAATGTGGAAGCCCCTTCACAAAAAGGGATAAAGAAATACGCTCATTATCTACAACAGTACATTGTGCTGTAAGGAAGGGAAACCGGAGGCACTCACAGATGAATGAATGCCACTTGAGAGCACTGTATTAAGTGAAGTGAGTCAGACTCACAAGCTGAAATATCATATAGTTACACTTAGATGGGAGTGTCTTGGGACGCTCAAGGGGTGGATATCTGCACAGGTTGCCTCTGGAAGTGGAAGATGCTAATTTATGAGGGAAAACACTGTGAAGACAGATGTTTTGCCATCTTGGGCAAAAATAGGCTTACCAAGAAAGCAAGAAAGTTCCCAAAGGGAAAATCAGGAAAACGTAATCATGGAGCCACACTGTTACGCTGCATGTGTTACTACCTAAAGCAGACATTTATCCTCAGCAGGCCTCCATGCCTTTGTTGATCCTCAGTACATCTGGGATTTGAGCCACTTCAGGCCTTCACTCCATTCTGATGAAGACCTCAGCATATCAAAGACATTCTCTGTCTTTTTATCTTCACTTATAGAACAGAGTTTGCAGGGCCAAACCGGCAAATACACATATGTAAACAAACAGGAAAATAGAAGACCGCAAAACAGAAAAAGAAGGAGTAAAAAAAAAATACCATGATTAATTCTATTCCACTGTTTCAAAATATTTCAATCTATACATTCATTTGCTTTTGTTTTTTACTAATAATTTATCAGAGGGTATTGAAAAGAAATTTTGTGCTAATTTCTATTTGTTTTTTTTCACAAGAGTCTTGTCTATGTTTTATGCTAAGTAGGAATTTGACTATTCTTTTAACATTATAGTACATAGTATATCAACTATTGTGATTCCTAAGTATTTTGCTATAAAATTTTATTTTATTATTTTAAATTAAAAGTCCTATTATTTATTCCTTCCTTTGGTACATGATCTGGCTACCCAGCTGAGAATTGTAGTGTTCCTCCTGTTTCAGCCTCCCCAGTGCTGGAATCAGGTGTGTACCACCATGCCCAGTTTCACGGGCCCACAAGGCAGCACTCCATGTGGTAGCTGGGATCTAGCCTGAGTCCTTATGCTTTCCAGGCAAGCGCTTAGACTGCAGAATTAACTCTCCAGTCTGTTTAATTTTTCATGGAAGCAAGTGAATGCTTTTTAACACTTTCCTTACGAATATATATTTTGTTACATATAGATAATAACAAAAATGATTTAATGTTGACATAACTAAGAAAAGTTAGCTACAGAACAATAGAACTTTAGCAAGAGCTCAATTTTCCTCTCAATTGTGTTCTTTCATACTGCAGAACTTCTCTTTTATTAATATTCTGTTTAAATGATTGCCTAATTTAACATGTTCATATTTAGTGAAAACACTGCTGCATTTGTACTGCTTTGAACATTTTTAAATATTACTTTAATAAGTGATATTAACACATTCTGAAAAATTGATAATTGGAGTGTTACCTTCATAAACATTTATATTGGTTGCAAAAAGTATGTGCTTAAACATGGATATTTTTCCAAATATTTTTGATAAATATTGCCAAGTAGCCTTAGTTTAGGGGTTGCCATGATAATCCATTTACCTTGTCATTTGATGGCATCATTTTACTGTCCCTCTCTTATACTTTCACTGTAATCTTTGCTGCATATAACATGCTTGTCACATTTCTGCTTTCATTTTCTTTTATTCAATGGCAATATTATTTTGCTGACCTTTAATTGCTAGAATAAAACTGTCTTTAAGGTAGTAATTTAAATATTATGTTCACTAATTTGGCCTTCTGTTTACCTCACTCTGAGAGAATTTTTCCTTTACATGGGCCCTATGATGTCTCTCTTCTAACATGCAGTAGTCTTTTACTTCTTTGTATTGTTAATAAGTATTTACCTTACCTAATCTTCCATAATTAAAATGTGAAGAAGCTTAAAAAGCTGAAAAAAATTCTGCATGTTCAAAGGAGAATAGATAGAGGATAAGGACAAAAATGTAATTTGAGAAGAAAGAGCAGTAAGATTTGAATGTCAGGAGAAGGAGCATTAAGTCACTTCAGTAAACACAAGTGAGATAAAAACCTAATTGCTCTATAATTTTGAACAACAAACATATTAAAAAGTCAGAAAAGATTATGTCATATGATGGACTGTTTTGAGTCTTGCATGTCACTTCTCATAATAGATGGAAGTGAGAAGTTACTCAAAAGGGAAAGTTTGGCTGGAGAGGTGGTAGCTCAGAGATTAGGCACTTGCCAAACTCCAGGAGTTGCTGGCAGTGACATCCAGAACCACCAAAAATGAGAAGAATGCTGCATTCAATATATGAACACAGATAGTGCTTGCAGTGCATGCCATGGCAGGGACTGTTGAATGAAGCATAATAAAATTTAATGAATTTGAGTATTTGCTATTTAACAGTTGAGTTACCATATTTCTCCAACAATAAGAACACATTTCCAACTATGCTCAAAGCGATCTTGATGCTCTGTTTGACTTTTTTTTTTCTCATTCTCACTGCCAAGATCTATTGTAATCATTTCTTCTTTTCATGGGAGTAAAATGGTTTTAGACTGTTCATTGAAAAATACCATAACATTACAATAATTGTACTTGGCAAAGTATAAAGCACAAGTCCACTCATGTACATTGATTTTTTCCCCCAAATGTCACCACGAGATAGTATAATATTGTGGAGGCTTTACAGTGTTACTTAGGGTCTAGCTTTTCAATACAGAGCACGTAGGTATCTTGACCACTGCATCCAACACTGCATCACAAACACTAGAGCACAACTGAATCACTTCATTCCAGATATATCCCACTGACATTTTCTGTAAAGCAAAAACAGTAACGTCTGCTCCCCTTTTTATACTTTTTCATAAGAACCCTATTTTTTCTATTAATCATCCACTATTATTCCAAAATAAGATACAATCTTTAGATGTAAATCCAAGACTCCATGATCCATCTCATCAACTGTACCTTTTTTAGCGGGGAAGATAATACTTTTGGGGGAGAAAAAATGTCCTTTGGCAACTTCTCTAGAGCACTATTTTATTTTTAATAACTTGGCATACATCACAGAGAAAGGATCTCCTGGTATGTTGTGTAAAGATTAGAAACTAGCATCTTAAAGAAGAGAAGAATAATAAACAAAGTTTAGGGAGGATTGTAATCTGTTACTTAGGGATTTTAGGAGACTAGAATCTAAAAAAAAAGGTGTAACAGCTTAATCCTGATTTACGTCTCCACCCTTACTTGAGTCACTGGTGTAAGAGTTGATCCTGAGTGATGTCTCCATCCTTACTTAAGACGTTGGTGATCCCCTCTCCTCGCTGCACATCTTCTATTGTGTGACCTAAATAAAAAGGACATGCTCCTAGAGTGCTGGGCTCACTTGGAGAGAGACAGATGTCAGTGAGTCCTCTGAGCTACCTTCATTGGGTCTTCTCTTCGTTTCTTTTGGCACCGACACAGAACATTACAACAACGTTGTTTGACTATATTGTATCAAAAGGCAAATGAAACCTCCTCGTTCATTTTTCTTAAATGCTTGGAAAAAGTTGTCTATTTCAAGTTGGTACATTCCAACATAAGAAAAAGTACACATTAAAAATTAACATTGAAGTATGATCTTCATCTTTAATAAGTACTGGATTTCAAAAACATAGCATATGAAGATTAACTAGACATCCTGAAAAGGCTTCATTGAAAGGGGAAAACTAGAATAATTTACGTGGAAGAGATTTCAAATTTTATGTTATGCATCATCTACATTTCATTTTAGAACTCTTCAATATTTGTCTTATTTAGCATAGATGGGAATAAAATAGATGTTAAAACTTCGTCCATCCTATCCTCTTTGTCTAGTTCTCATTTTCTCTTTTCTATTTTTCTATATTCATTAAATATTTTAAATGTACAGGGCGCATGCTCAACTCAAAATTTTGAAAGCAAAATAAGTAAGTAAGTAAATAAATAAATAAATATATAGTTAATTGTAGGATGTTGATAATCTTATTAAATTATACTTTTAAAATATGTATTCAAGGAGCAGTAAAGTGGTTATGCTCACCCAGCAAAGAGGAAAGAGGATATGGACTGGGCAGGAAGCCTCAGGAGCAGTATTGTGATAAACACTTCTTTTCCTCTACCATAGCTGATAATACTCAAATATTGTAATGATGGAAAAATATTGATAAGATAGTTTTAAGGAGAAGAACATTTGAACCTTTTAAAAGAGCTGAGAAATATTTGAGTCTCTATGGAACATCTCACTTAACTTTTTCTTTCTTTTTTTTTTTTTTTTTGTGTGTGTGTGTGTACTTGAATTCCAGTTCACAACCTTGCACTTGCCAGGCAGGCACTTGTGCCATGGAGCTATCTTCCTGGCCATCTCACTTAATTTCTAAATTTTTTAAAAGCCTTAGTAAATGAAGGAGGCTTCAGTGTAAATGAAAGAGACATCAGGTGTTTTGTTTTGTTCATTTATTTTATTTTATTTTTTCTAAGACAGCTCTTATGAATCATGATGCATAGGTTGATGACTTGATCAACTCATTAGAAGACAGAGAAGATTCTTCTGAGAAGCTATATTTATTCGGATGTTCAGCTCATGCAGAATTAGGATAAATAGTAGTTGATAAAATACAGGTGCATCTCACAGGGTGTGAAATTTCATGTACTTTCGTGAGAAATGCATACCAAAGATTAGCATTTAAAAGTTAATTAACTTATTTCATTTCAAATTTGAAGAATAAAATAAGTGTACAAAAGCCCAAATGGAATCCCTTCAAATGCCAACCAGAAAAATAATACCTGTTATAACACTGAATACATAATTTTATTTTCTTTTCCTATATTTTTTAGGGAAAGGGCTACAGGGTGTTTGGGGCCTCAATACTAGATTGGACTTGTAGTGACATGCCTGTTTACAATGTCCCAAGAGTTGGGGTTACAGTTGGGCACACCACATCCAGTTTCAATTGCCCTCTCAGCACACACTGAGAGTGGGGTCAGCACGGCTTGAATGCATCATTTTAAATAGGTGAAAAATTGAAAAATTCTTCATCTAAAATCAAGAACGTGATGAAGATACCCACTATCACCACTGCTGTTCAACATAGTCCTCAAAACATTAATTACAAGAGAGATTCATTTATATTTTTAGCTGAGGAGGACGGCATCATCTGCTTAAAAGCTAGTAATTCGCATCAAAACTATACCATTTTTCCATGTCAAAATTTCATCCTTGTCAAACTTTTGAGGGAGGAAAGCAAAAATTAGTTTGTTTAACAGTTTTAATACAAAGAAAGGCAAAGAAAATGTAGAACTGAAAAACAATACCAACTATAATGGAAGTAGATTGTTAATTAGGCATTGGGTTATTGTGACTAAAAAAATCAACTAACAGTAGGAATTCGAAAACCAAAAATATCCTCAAGACATGGGGTACAAAAACAGTTTAGGTTCATCAAAGATAATATTTTGAAAGTAATTAAATATGTGATAAAGGATTGAAAGACTAGACTTCAGTGAATCAGTTTTTCACTGTTAACTTTTAGCAACTAAATCTTGATGGTAAACCAAAAACTGCCAATATAAAACACATAAATTCTCTGTGAATGGGGGTAACTATTTGAGAACCTGTGCATACATACACATAAGCATAGAAAATTGTGTCCATCCCTTCAACTTTCAGTTTTTAATCTTTTTATTTATATTTTTTAAAATTACTTTTAATGAGAAAGAAACAGCAAGGAGACAATTTCAAAAGAGGTTAGTAGGACAATTACAATAATTAGTACATCACATATTGCTGTCTTCGTAGTAGTTATGCAGCCAATAAGATACAGACATGATGTCTAAACAGTATTAGTACAAATATTTATTCTCATTGAACTAAGGGAAAGTAGCTGTCTATCTATACTAACTCTTTCGTATGTTCAGATACATATTTTTTTCACTACAAAAATACAATCCTAATAAATGTTCAGGGAGTAGAAACATCAGGGAACATCAGGGCAGCAAGGACTCTGTGTCTATTGTGGATCATGTTATGGTTCTATACTGCCCTTCTTCTGAAGTTCACACCTTGCAGCCCAGCTCAAGTGCGCCTGAGGGTGGCCCTGACTGTAAGGGAGGCAATTAAGTTAAAACAAGGTCACCAGGCTGTTGCTCACTGCAGTCTGGCTAGTGTGGCCTTAAGGCACAGCAATCAAGGTCCCCGCTGAGAGATAAGGGAAGTGCTGGTACCAAGGACTGTCCTGGAGAAGGCCCTAGGAAAAGGCAGACTTCTACAAGCCAACACAGGGCTCAGAATGAAGACCCTGATTTTGGCATTCCACCTCTAGAACTGGAAGGAAATGAATTTCTGTTTTAAACCATGCAGTCTGCACTATGCTATGGCAGCCCAAGTAGTTGAGTGCATTATTCTGGCTTCTCTAGGAACTACATTTGTTTTTACTCCTTAAAAATCCAATTCCCAGGGCCATTTTCTTAACTGTCTTGTGTATAGAAATGTATAGTTTTGTCCCTGTCATTTTTCCTAACTTTTCTCCTTACTCTCTCTTTGTTGTATAATCCTTAAGTTCTTACTTTCCATTTAGCCCTGTTATACCTTTCCGTTTTTATTTCTTCTTTTGAGTTCTTACACTACTGAAACTACATGATATCTACACATGTAGGTCTGGTTTATTTCACTTATGAGTATATCTTCAAGATTCATTCACTTATATATGAAGGCTTTTTATTCTTTTTTGATTTTGGGGAAAGGTCTACAGGATGTTCAGGGTCTCACTACTAGAATGGACCCATAGTGAGCTGCATGCTTACAGTCTCCCAAGAGCTGAGATTATAGACACACACCACCTTACCCAGTCTCAGTTGCCCTCTTAGTGCACCCCAGGAGCGGGTCCTGTACCACAAGCCTGGGTATTAAATTCCAAGCCCTGCTATTTGTCCAATCTTTATTATTCTTTATAATTGAGTAATACCCCATTGTATAAAAACACCAAAACTTTTTCACCCATTGTTCAGGTGATGGGCATTGGGGAAAATTCCTAGTAGGGGTATAGCAGGAATGAGTAGGATTTCCAATCCTAGACTTTTAAGGAGTCTATGCACTGATTTCTGTAGTGGTTGCACCAGTCTACATTCCCAACAGCAGTGGCAAAGGGTTCCTTATCCCCCACAGCCTCTCCAACATTTGTTGTTGGTTAATTCCTTTATGATATCCATTCCTTCTGGGATGAGACGGTATTTCAGTGTTGCTTTAATTTGCATTTCATGGTTGGCTAGTGAGTTAGGATAGATATAAGATATCTTCTCTAAGTTCAATGAGAAGAAAGATTTGTACTAATAGTGTTTAGACAAGATATCATTTCTGCATTTGTCCTTTGAATAACTACTACAGACAACAACGTTTTAATTATTGTAACTGTCCTACTAACCTCTTTTGAAACTATCTCGTTGCTATTCCTTTCTCATTAAAATTACTAAAAAAAAATTCCCACTCAGCCACTGGGGCACTGAGAGGGCAACTGAGACTGGATATGGTGGCACGCACCTGTAATCCCAGCTCTTGGGGGTGCTGTACACAGGTGGACCTCTATGAGTCCAATCTAGTAGTGAGATCCTGAATACCCTGTAGACCATTCCCTAAAATACAAACTAAATAAATACATAAATAAAATCCCATCTCCCATCTTCCAGGTGCTTGGATTCAAAATTAATTGATATTTCATAGTTGTTCACAAGCAAAGTGAAGTTCAATAGGAGTCGAGGAAAGTAATGAGTAGTCTACTAAATTATAATGTTTATTATATGTATATATACATATATATTTTTTTATGGTCAGCTCAGCCTGCCCTGGAGGCAGGGCTGGCACAGCATATGGTGCTAGGAATCAAACTGCGGTCCCTGTGGCTGCCTAAAATTTCCTAAGCAGGTGCCTTAGACCACTGAGCCATCCTGCCGGCCCCTATATTTTACAATTTATTTCTCAGAAAATATAATCTCTAAATTCAAAGTAGCTCATGTGCCTTGAACCTAAATATCCATAAGCAAAATCATAAGCCAACAGGGCCCACCAGATACTTCATCAGAATAAAGGTCCTGTTCAGGCATAGCGCAGTGCCAGCCCCACCTTTGGGGTTCAATGAGATTTGGATTGAGGCTGGATGTGGAGGGCCATGCCAGTAATTCCACTGCACGGGAAGCTGGAAACAGTAGGATCACCACCAGTCTGATTTGTGTAGTGAGACCTTATAGATCCCATACTAATTATATACTTTTTTTAAAAAACTCATAACCCAACATAATTTTAGCTATGGCATTGATAAAACTGTACAAAAATTTGTCAAAATACATCACTTGAAGACTACTACTTATACTCTTTATTCAGAGAATTGTTTTAAAATAATAGGAGCATGAGAAAGCTTAATGAAATATTTAGAATTATTCTATGAAGTAAAATAATACTATTTCTTCTTTAGCTCTTTTGACATATTAATTTAATATCTTAGGATAATATTCAAGTATTTCTACCACAGATAATACCCTCACATCAAATTCTAGATCTTACAGTGATTAAAGTTTAAGATTCATTAAGTATTTTTGGTTATGGAAATACAAAATTTCCTAACACAAAGCTAACATAAGCCTAACATGTATACTACAGTCAAGCATCCAGTCCTGACTAAGCCTATTTTCTTTTATAGGCTGTGTGATCATCATACTTTAGACAGGAATTAAATTTATACTTACTAGAGATACCTAAATTATAAAAGTGTTACACAAATATAGAATAGACATTGCATGTACATGATTCTATATACTCTTTTAAATAAAATAGAAATGGGAACTCACTAATTTTTTACATACAGGTAGAAAGAATAAATACATACAGGTAGAAAGAATAAAATTTTCAACCTAAAAATCCCTACAAGAAACAAAATATTTAAATTATTCCAATTCAAAATTGCTTTATATTTTCATACTATATTGAACATTTTACACAGTTCACTTTATTAGTTTTTTCTCCTTTTTTTCAACCTAGCATATGTTAATTAAATCCAACTAGCATATTCAAGTGCTAATCTTAGTAACTTTTGGTTAGAAAAGGTAATAAACTGAAAGACATGGAAAGGTTATCTAAAGAGCTAACCATGATTTAAGCCATAATTCTTTTTTTTATGAGCAGAATAGATTTATTAAGACAAAGAAAGCTTCTGTCTAGGAAGAGGGACAGAAGGGGACCCGAGCATGTTGCCTTAAGCCATAATTCTGTTGATAGGGAAATCTTGAAAATGAAGGTCATGTAGAGGAGTTTAGAATTTTAGAGACGGAGGGAATTAAAAGTGAATGATCCCTGTCAAATACTGAATATTATTTCATGTTTTAAATTAACTTACTTTACTGGATAAATTTCTGTTTCCATTACTTCCAAAGGTAAAATTGTTTGTAACGTTTATTACAGTCATAAAGTATGATTATGAGCAATTTTATTTAATATTCACAATGCTTAGAGTAACAATGAATGAAAATGTAGTTCTCATGAACTGAGAGAAGAGGCCAAGAGAGCTTGCTGAGAATGTGGGGCTCTGGCTGTCTTGGCCATGTGACTAGGATAACTGACAGAACTTTAGCATCAGTAATGAGTAGAGATCTGTGTGGAATTTTTACTAAACACAATAAATGACAGACTTCTTCAAAGGCATTTTGAAAATATATTCTAATTACTGATATAATTAGATTAAAAATACCCTTGATTATGACAAATATCTTATTGCCATTCATATCTTTGATAGCTGGTATAAAATATAAATAGTTTGTGTGTGGGTATACATTTTAGGCATTGACAGTGAATTTTAGAAATAATTTTTGACATATGCTATTATGATTTTGACCTGCATTTTCTATATTTTAAAGATGATTTACAAGCTAATATTTGAATAAATAACGCACATACTGAAGTGGAAAATGAATTGCAAATGATACTAAAATTTTTAAGAAGATTGATGCCTTTCCATGATGGAAGATATAAAATGGATATTACTGATTTATTGTGAAAAATAAGAACCTATGAAATTAAAGATTATTCTACCACTATCTTGTTTTGCAAATTCATTTCAAAAAATCTATCATTAACCTGTTCTACCCTAGAGAATGAACATACTGTTTAAAGAAGTCAAATTGATTTTCAATATATTTTAAATACTATAATTTTTCTCTAGGGTAGACACTATTCTTGTATATTTCTTATGACCCCAGCTAAAATATATTACTGAAGTTTAAGTGGAGAAATCATTTCCCATGATCAGCTGATTTTTCTCTGACTATATTAGAACAGAATGTGAAGCTATTCACTCATTTGCTGTTATTTTCTTGATTCAAAAATACGCACAAAGCAATTATTATTGGCTCCATACTACTTTCTATGCTCAGGATTTAATTGCAAGAGGATGATTCATGGAGTTTAAACTCTTGTTTCCTAAAACTTTTATAAACTGAAACTGAAAACAGGTGTGTTTCGGGGGAAAGCCAAGGAATACTTGATGGCCCCCATCTCTTCCCCATAATCATTTAAAATTCTACTTAAAAAATAAAACACCTTGAAATTGAGCATAGAGAGAAAAGTGGAAATTAGCCCTAATGATACCCTGAGGTAGAAAAATGAATAGGAAAATAAATACGTAGAAACAAGAGAAGAAATCCAGTACATGGGTTGAGCAGAATGTGGGACATTAACACAAGGCACAGCTGATTAGTGTCATCCAAATTGAAGACTCCCAATCAGAAAGAAGGAGTTTGTATAAGAAATGGCATTGTACAAGCTAACACTATAACAAAACTCCACAAAGCATACATTCAGAAGAAATGATAAGGTTGTGCATGACCCTGAGTTTGAGGACTCAGGAAAAAGATGTGTGCATCTATTTTCCCCTAATAGAATGAGATATCTGAATTTATCCAAGAGGATAGTATCATGTGGGGACTCGTGAAGCCAGAGAAGTTGGTTTCCAGTTCTAACAACCCTGGGACACTCTTCTTGACAGCTCTACCTCACTCACGTGTTTTAACTTGAAGCACTGGAGCCCTGTGTCCACTGAGGGAACCCTGGGTTTACATTCAAGCCATATCCAAATCATATCAAAAGGGAATTCAGTCTTATCAAAATTCTCTCATCTGCATATATAACAACCAGAAATTTAATAGCTGAAGTGAGTTGGTCAAAAGAATGATTTTAGAATGAATTCCAATTGAAGACAATAAATTTGAAATATACATAATATTTAGTCAGCTGAAAGAAATGAGTATGGCTATAATCTAGGAAACAAGGAAGAGAGAGGTCATTGGGAATTGGGGCAAGATTTGACAGTAAGAGACACCGATATGTAGATCATGGCAATACATCTAAACATTATTTTATTTTATTTTTGTCTTTTTGAGGCAGGGTCTCACTATACAGTTCAGGCTGGCCTTGGGCTCAATTTTGTAGCCCAGGCTGGTCTCGAAGTCACACCAATCCTCCTGCCTCAGCCTCCCAAGTGCTGGGATTACAGGCATGCACCACCACGCCCAGCTTAAACATTATTTTCAATGCAATGAGAAACTACTTGAAGAGAGCATTAGCAGAATTCTTCCTATTTTTACGAAGTACATCTTTTGCTGGTGAGGGTAAAGATAAAGAAAATGGAACAAAATTATGGAAAAGGAACAATTTTGGAGGCTGGCACAATGATTTATATCCTATTTGGTACTGAATAGGAATAACATGGGAACAAGGAGATTTAGTGAAATTAAAAAAAGCTCAGCATGTCTTTTACAAATAGAAATAAAAGAACTAGGAAGACAACAGTAAAGCCACGGCATTCACATAGCTATTTATTCAATTACTGCTGTATTACTGGTTCCGTGTTACAATAATAAAAACTTTCTTGTCATAATAGATGATACATTTGTGTCAAAAACGAATTCTCAATATTCAAGCTAATAATCCTCAGAATCAACTGAATATTTTCTGAAGGTAATTTAACAAAATAAAAGCCAACTGGGTTGTAGACTGCTTTCATCAGCCCTGGAAATCTCTAGTGCCCCCCCCCCACCTCAAGTAAATTTAAAGGTAATAACTAAGCACTGCCTCCTTGAGGAAAAAACTCCCAGAAAGATACATGGAGACTGAAAAACAGCTGAGAACAGGCTTAGTCGATATGCTGTCTCAGAACTGTACTGTCTTCCAGGGGAAGTATCTTTGATGTCTCTTCCCAGAAGCACCACTAGTTTTTCTTCCTTCCTGTCCTTTCCTGCAATGCTAACTTTTATTCCTGTTCTTCTGCACCACTAGTATGATATGTGAGTTTTTGTTTTAAAAGTATTATTTCTTCTGACTACTGGACTATTACAAGCTTAATTTGGATCTGAATGAAGCTGTGTTAAATATACTATATATGAAACTGGTAAGACTATATACGTTGTCATTTGCTGGAGACAATGAGTGAGATTTTAAATGTATATTATTTCATTATGTTATAAGAAATTTTGAAAGAATATTACATATGGGAAGAAAATAATTTGGTATTCATAAAAGTGATAAAATATAGATAAATCACATCATACACTTTTGCAAACACAAAAGTACTACTTCTACTATCATATACCTTCACCTTTCAGAGATTTCCCTTTGGCTTCTGCATCCATGTGATCTGTGTGGGAATGTTGATAATTCTAGGTGTCTGCCATGTGCCAATGTCTCGAGGTTGTCCAGTAAGAGCAATTTCTTCTCATTACACACAGACTGGCTTGTGCATAATCACTAAAAAGAATCTAAAGCTCAGAGAGAAGGGATGGCCTTATATGATGACCAAAGTCCCAGAAATAGTACTACTAAATTCTGAAAGTATTTTCAATGAATGCTTTTGATAACTATATTATTCAAATGTAAAAGGAAAGTAATTGGAAGATTACAGGAAGATAATTATTAATTTAATTCAAACTAACAAAATTCTGTTTAATATTAAAACTGTTCCAGATCTGTAACAATATGGGGAGACACTGGCCAAAATAATGTTTGAAGTAAATGTAAAATTGGGAAGGACTTTCTGAAGTTTGGGACTCGTGGAATTCATGGTTAGACGTTTGAGCAAAATTTGAAGAAAAATAGTCTGCAGAATTAACAGTAAGTTGCCTTCCTGGATGATTGCTATTTTGTCTCCTTTCTGTGATAAGATTATTTAAACTAGGCCAACCTGGTCACAGTATGAATCTTTTCTTTCTCACCCTGTCCATTGACCCAAACTCCTGCATAATATGTTACAAATGCTTTTGCTCTATGGCTTTGCTCTCATGTTATTGAGCTACAAATAGATAACTGCAGTGGTCTCAGCTCACTGCTGTTTCCCTGAAGCACTCTTAGGCTGAAGGAGTAGTCATTTCTGGTTCCAAGTAAATTTTAGGATTGATTCCTCCAAGTCTGTGAGGTATGTTGATGGTATTTTGATAGGAGTTGCATTAAATCTGTATGACAATTTAGGAGTATGGCTATCTTCACAATGTTGCTTTCTCCTATCCAGGAGCAGGGAATATTTTCCCATTTTCTGAAATCCTCTAGGATCTTTTTCAGAGTACTGTAGTTTTCATTGAAATAGTCTTTTACTTCTTTAGTTAGATTAATTCGTATTTCATTTTTTTCGATGCTATTGTAAAAGGTATTGTTTCGCTAGTTTCTCTCTCAGTGTGTTTGTTATCTATGTAGAAGAATGCTACTGACTTTTGTGTGGTGACTTTGTACTGGGATATGCTACTGAATTTTCGTATTGATTCTAGTAGCTTCTTGGTGGAGTCCTTTGGGTCTTCCAAGTAGATTATCATGCCCAGATGCTTTATTTGTATTCAACATTATTTTTCTCTTGTGTACACTTTTGAAATTTCCTTAAAAATCTATAAAAACTTGCAATCAAACTCTTGTTTCAAGGATACCACCAGTCTGATAGGTCTGTGGTACTACAGCAGCTTAGAAAGCATAAAGTCCTATATTCAATTACTGGTACCAAAAAATAAATAAATGTTAACATAAAAATAAACATAACATAAATAAATAAAAACAAATAAATAAAATATATCTCAAGGATATCTAGAAAAATTGGTTTTGTAAATATGCTACCTATTGTTATCTGTACATAATAATTTAAAGGGCAATAGAATTTGGCATCATCCACATAATGTAAGTTTTGCCAGATAACAGAACAATAGAGTTGTGTAGTCAAGAAAGCTTCTGCCCTGTTACAAAGATAAATAGGACCCCCAGAAAAGAAGCTTCTAGAAGACAGCATGTGATGCTGTGGGACTATAGGCAAAGCTGCAGTGGAAACCTCAGGGAATCACAGAAGACAGGCTTGTCACATATCTGCTGTGTATGCTGCATGCAGGGAAGTAGTAGATCTATGTTAAGAGACAGACTATGTGGACTGCAACTGGGAAAGACATAAAGCTGAGGGCAAAAAAACCCCTTTGGACTCACATGATGCAGATACCCTAAGTGGAGACAAAAAGCTTAATATTTGCCCTTAAGTACTTTGGTTCACTACAATTTTTTTTCTATTCCCCTATTTCTTCTTTTTAGAGTAGGAATGCTTACAATCTGACACTGAATCATATAATTTAATTAGAATTATCTATCTATCTGTGTGTGTGTGTGTGTGTGTGTGTGTGTGTGTGTGTGTGTGCGTGTGTGTAGGAGTTTACCTAAAGTATCAGGTGAGACTTGGACTTAGATTTTTTAAAGGGGCTTGAACTTCTGATACTTTAGATAAAACATTACTGCATTTCTAATTGCATGAGGAACTATTATGTATTGTGATAGGTAGAATCATTTTTTGTATGGAGATGTTTTGATGTGAAAGTGACAAGTGATGGATTACTATTAACATTAACCCACATTTGTCAATTAAACTGAAATAAGAAATACCTAGCTGATTATGCAGGATGCTTCTGGGTATCTATCTTAGTTATTTTTGTATAATTGTTGGGAGAAAATACCCCACACTCAAAATTAGGAAAGGAAAGATTTGTTTAGCTCATAGTTACCGGAGGTTTTAGTACATATCTGGCTCTAAGGTAGAGTGGCACATAACAGAGGGCAGCAGTTTATTGTGACAGAAAATAGCAAAGAACAATGGGAGCAGCAGTAGCTGGGGCAGTGAGCAAGCCTCTTTTCCCTCCATGCATTTATACGTAGATTATTTCCTCTAGGGAGGGTGTGGCAAGCATACCCATAGTTCCAGCATGGATCATGAACTAATCACAATTTCTAGAAACCGCCTGATAGCTGCATGAGCCTTTGGGGTGGCACCTAGACACAAACAATAACAGTGTGCTCAAGTGAGTCATGCAGGTATGATATATTGTGCCAGTTGCTCTTTGGTATTGTTTTCTTACTCTGCTTCCAAGAAACCATAATCCATACAGGTTTGTGTGTCCACACTCTTCTGTGAGGGAGCTCCCATTTTGGAGCCTGCCTACAGAGTACTGAATCTCCTGAATCTTTTTAAGCTTTTAACATTTGATGTCATGGTTATTGGATATTGGGAAATTTGACTAATACTATAGAGATGAGATACTGTGTAATATATAAATAATGATGTCCAGTATATATAATTTGTATATTAGAAGAAGGCTTCAAGTTGGAAAATCATGTTTCAGTTTCTTCTTATGGATGTTAACTAGGTGAGAATAGTCAAGCAGATGAACTCATGTAAAGAGAGAATCTAGTGTAAACCATGAAGAATAAAACCATGAGTAAATTACTTTTATTAAGAATATGCCAACAAATAAATATGAAAATGATAAAGAAAAAATGTTTTATTAAGCAAGATTAATGTGAAATGAATACAAGTTAAATGATACATATTATTTTACTATTGCAATTTTATTATAATATTACAATAACATTTGAAGCCTATGAATGAAACAAGTTCTTTCTATTATGCAGAAAAAGAATCTGTCACCAGGTCATCACAATTTAACACTGGTCAGAAAAAGCATGCTTTCACCATAGTGGTCAGAGGTAAGAGAAGAAATTAAGGGAGAGCCTCATTGTGCTAAAACTTCATTAAAGTCCTTAAAGAAGATAGGTGTATTTAATTCTAGACAACATCTGGAAGCAACAAAAAAAATCTTTCAGAGTGATCACTGTGGTTGTGTTGGGTACAGCTGGCAGGGGTTTCCCAAGTTAAGCAATATTTATTGCCACATCCACTGTTTTCAGATGCTATGGAAAGAGGCGTCATCACGCTTCAAGCACACACAATTGGCAGCTGGCCCATGATGCACAAGCAGCTGAAATACAAAATTCAGTCCCAAATGTGACATGTTCTATGACTGAGGGCAGCATAAAGCAAGTATTTAACACCACTATATTCATCCAATCGCATGTTCTAATGAAAAAGAAACAGAACTCATTGGATACTGTCACAGAGCACCTCAGGACATGTAGTCAGCCCCACTGAGGGAATCATTAGTTGAAAATATCAAAATTAAAAAAGTAAGGATCACAGACTAGTAGGAGTTTAGATTCTGCCAATGTTGTCGTATTGCTTGACTTGAAATTTCTAGGAAGACATTTTTGCCAATTAAATATTTGACATATGTCTACAGGTCCAGTTATCACTGCTAAACCTGTATAAAATCAGCCACTTGACAATGACTTGTAAAAACTGAGGAAAGTGATTCAGGGAATAAGAAATCCAGAGACACAGCCAAGGGCAAAGGACATTGTATCAAGCTCAATTTTCCTTTAAACTTAGCAGTTTATAGTTTTTCAAAAAAAAAAAAAAATTCCCACTTGAATGCTTGACGGCACTATTACATGAAATAAAGTTCATTTTAGAGCAAAAATTGTGATATTAAACAAACTGAGCTGATGATAAATGGGCAGATAACATATAGAGTGTGGATACATCAGATAAAGAATAATTCAAATACAAGGACGAACAGAGCTGAGTGGCACAGGATTTCCGTACATTTTTCAGCAGGTCAAGTACTGTCAAATGATAAAACGTTTTACTTCTGGAATTTTTGTAGTTTTGGACCGTCTTTGGCCATGGGTGAATGAAATAATAAAATGTGAAATGCAGATAAGGGAACTGAAGTTAAAAAAGTTTCAGGTGCATGAACTGAGCTAGAGAATAATCATTCTTTATTTATTTTGGGGTTGCACTTTTTCTCTCATCTTAACAAGTATCTTATTTTTTTTATGGAGATTATGAGATCTTAAAAGCCTACTTATGTTAAGTTCCTCACAACTTTTCCTGAAATAAAAACATATTAATTTAAACATAAGTTTTAGCTATTTGCTGAAAATTTCACTTTAAGCTTTCGATGTTATGATAAAGAATATTTTATTTATGATGCAATTATTTTGATAGAAAGTGTAATGCAGCTTCACATTAACAATTGAAGGGTGAGGATATCACTCAGCGGCAAGCACCTGCCTGGGATATTCAGTGTCCTGAGTTTCATTCACGGTACAAATAAACTACAAACAAACAAACACCCTTGGTATTTACATATAGTAATGAATATAGAAAAAATTTAAATCTTTTTTGTAAAGAGAGTATACAGTGGAATTAAAACAAAATATTACAAATGATACAGATTTTCACTTCAAAAAGTAACTGAATTCTACAATATTTGTTGAAATACAATGTTGCCTTTCAACCACTTATTCATATTACCAGGTATATACATGCAAAACTGGAAAAAGAAAGTAAAACAAAATAAATGTATAAGAAATTAAGAAGACAAAAATTAGAAACAATCGAAAAAAGGAGATCACACCAATTAAAGCATTAACTGCTCCTTTCCACAGACCAACAGAAATGCATAGTATAGTTCTCCAAACTGTCCTCCGTACATACATAGATACTTAATTCTTAAATGCTTAGTACATTTTTTAAATTAAATCGTCAAATCACTATTAAATAAGTCAATTTGTGGAAGTAATGGCTGCTTAAATCAAATTTTAGTTATTAAAATATACTTGAAGGCTAACATATACTTGAATATATTACCATGTTTAGTTAGTGTTAACTTTTTTAGTGAGTTCAAATATATTCTAACTAATGAATATATATTAACCTATCTGTGAAAAACACCTAACAGCCAAATTTCTATTAGGTGATCAACTTCATAGAAAATTGCAATACATGAAAAGGGAAATAAGTCCCATTTTGAAAGACAATGTAATAGTTCTTTGTGAGTGAAAAACATGAAAATATCCGTTGAAATAGCTACAAGTACAACTTTAAGAGTTCCTCTGGAGCTATTACAGAGAACAAGTAAATGCTGAAGTTCTGTCACTGCTCATGTCAAGCAAAAAACGAAAGTGTTTCATTCAAAGCACCAATGGCCAAGGTAAAATACAAAGACAAAATGAGTGGAGTAGTTTCCTTGAATAATGTCATTACAAATAGTAAAATTACAGCTGTAGAACACAGACAAAAGTTCCAGGACATGATGATATCCGTCCACTTATGGTCAGTGGAAAAAACTACTTACATTAATTGTAAAATTGTAATTTCACAAAGCAGTCAATTTATTTATTTCAAAATTTATCTTAATAATGATTTATCTCTACATGAATAATTTGAACATCTCTATCAATTAACATTATATAGAAACAAACTCACCAGATAAAGTGTTTTCCCAAGTTTGATTTCCTGGTCCTTTTCTCATTATTTTGGCAGTTTATTTATTTGACAGCTATTTTCTCTGTGTTTTATTTCGTATTCCACTTAGTCCAGACAATAAGGGGTCCTATTACATTATAGAAGAAATGGACAACAAATTTAAAAATGCATAGAATAATACTGTACCTTTAAAGATTTCTTTATCTTCATGTTTTCATTTACTATGGCTTACAGTATTTCTATCTTCCATCTAAATGGAAGATGAACATCATTTTTAAATATCAGAGATACAAAGATTTAATTCAAAGGCAATGCATGTGTATGCAGTCTCTTTTATGAGCAAAAGTCATAGATTTCCAGTTATTCTTTTTGAATATGTTTACCTGAAACCACTGCGGGTTCATCATATTGTACATGCCTTCAAATGAGTACACCATTGTTGTACTCTTGCCTGCCTCCTTGATTCCTTGCCTCCTCTGTGTGATAACATGAAAAGATTTTCCATGCCTTTGTTCATTTATTTACATTTAGTTGCTTATAAAATCTCCCATCCAAGTCCCTTTTGACCATTATTTTCCATCTGTGTATTTTCCCAGAAGAATTGAAAGTACTATATGAAAACCATGTGTACACCCATGGTTATAGCGGCATAGTTTGTCATAGCTAAATCTAGGAGACAACCGAAATGCCCATCAACTGAGGATGGGTAAAAAGGGTATGGCATTTCTATACCATGGATATTACTCAGCTACAGGTAAGAATAAAGTCAAGGTTTTCATAGGGAAATGGAGGTAACTAGAGACCACATGCATAATTGAAATAAATCAGATCCACATGTATAAACATCATATCGTCTCCCTAGTACAAGAACATGACAGAGTAAGTAAAATCCAAAAGGTACAGTACATACTGTGAAAGAGAAGGAAATAAGGATATAGTGGGGAAAGGTGAAAAGAAAGAATGAAAGGAAAACTTTTATATATATATATATATATATATATATATATATATATATATATATTGTATTTATATATAACATACACTTGGACGATGGTAATGCTTAATTTTTGACCAGCTTTACACACTGATTTCGACAAGCTAAACAACAGCTTTAAAAGTAACTATCTGCAATAACAACCATTGTTAGTTTTCTATCATCTTGTTTTGAAATTGTATTTTTAATGTTTATTTCTTTTTCTGATTTTCTTCAAAATTTGAAAAAGTGGTTTCTCAAAAAAAGTCCTTATTTTGTCACTTTAGATTGTTCCACAACTTAATCATCCAGCGTAAGAATAAAGCCACGTTACAACCTATAGTTTGTAAAGTGAAATGTAACTGTTTCTTAGCATGCTACAGCACGACAAAGCCCCATGGACAGGCAGCATAGGAGGAGCAGCATATTGAGTGATGAGGTGGAGACAACCTTCTGGGAGAAGGATCCGTGCAGCTGTGGCTTAAAAGGGCATGTGAGGATGGTTTAGGTGTCAAAACAGACTGCAAAGATTACTACAGGCAGAGGTTGGGGTGATGCACTGATAGTTCACATGAGAGAATATGGAACACTCTAGAGCAGTAGTAAAGCTATGGCATGGACATTGCTTTTATTTTAAGACCAAAGAGGTTATTTAGTGTTAAGATTTTATTGCAGCCATGACACTTTGTGATAAGGAAGTGGGTTTTAGGTTGATGTTTGGGCAGTCATCTCTGCAAACTTTGCTATGACTATTCCAGTGCTTTTGAGTAGTTCCTTATGACTAAAATCCACAGAGTGGGTATCAAGAAGTGACTGGAGATAGAGCTGGAGACCTGGGGAGTCATATTTGAGCATTAGTTTGAAAGCAATGAAAATAATTCAAAAGTTTCAGAAAGGGATTTACTCATTTTGGGAAGATACTGTGACAAACTACTGAGAAAGAAAGCCATACACACAAAGAAATTTTACCCATTGATGGCAAACTCAAGTGTCAACAATCTAGGGCTCTAAGCCTCTAACTCTACATCCTCTGCTCTGCTGGGTAAATGAATACACTGAGAAATAGCAACTGCATTGATTTTTTTGCTCTGCATTTCTTTTTCTGGTCTCCCTCCCACTTCCTACTTCATAAATCTCACTCCAGTCATACTATATTGGTGTTGAGATCATACAATAGCTTAACATGTCATGTCTCTAGGCTTTTTTTTACTATTTTATTTCACCCATATCTGCAGTT
>PVJA010016736.1:26891-43050 GCA_004027025.1 Myocastor coypus
GTGTATTTATTTAGAGATACATCACCTGCTTATTGCAGCAAAATATACTTCCAAGGAGAATAGTTGTGACGCTGCTTGAGCAATGCTCTTCAGTGGTCTTGTTTTGTCTATAACATTAGGTATGGTTCATTGGTAGTATTAATGGAGAAGCTGAAAATAACTAAATTGATATATGAACTCCATGTCACCAAAGAAAGTATACCTGATGTATCGAGCACCATGTCGACTGCATTTACTAAAACACAGGCCCAAACTCAGGAAATGACTTGAATGTGCTTAGTTACTAAAGGATGAATGTTGCCTATGAATCCTTACAGAATAGACATTGCCTATGTTGACACATTCTCACAGCTTTTCTTGAATTTTTGTAGACGTTTACTATCAGACTTGTCTGGTTCTTGTCTCCTCACTTTCCTTTGATATATATATATATATATATATATATATATATATATATATATATGGTTGGACAAATATAGAAAAGCTGTCTGTACTTTTCTTTCACATATGCCACAACTATAAGTTTCCTACATATAAAATTACAGGCAAGCCACCCAATATAGGAAAGTGCACACAACAGGTCCTAGTTCAAGTGGATTTGCAAAGCCTCGGTCGTACTTGTTAGCTGGGGAAATACACAATTTACAGTACATTAGTGTCAATATAAATTAAGGAAGAAAAGATTAAAGTGTCAAAAATGTGGAAAGTTGAGAATACACTAAATTGTGAATGTACATTAAAATATTTGAACTTGCTTTTGCTCCTTGCCTACCAGACCAGACCTCTCCAGACCCAGCCCAGACCCAGTTTGTGAGTGAGACATTCTACAGCACTCTCTGGAATCCTCGAGCCACAGCGCAGGCCTGGCAAGTGTAGGGGACCATCTGTAAACTCACAGGAACCTCCTAGTAGGAAACTCTGTGGGTGAAGTCTCTGCGGATAGGCTAGGGGCCAGAACCACCCAACTAATCCAGGAGCAGAAATCTTTTTTTTTTTTTTTTTAATAATCTTTAATTTTATTTAATTATTTTTTTCTTGTTTCAGAACCTTTGTTTGTTTATTCACTCATTTTTATGGCTGGCTCAGCCCACCCTAAGGGCAGGGCTGGCGCAGCATGTGGTGCCGGGGATCGAACTGCGGTTCTTGCAGCTGCCCAAGCTTTCCCAAGCAGGTGCTTTAGACCACTGAGCCATCCCGCCGGGCCCCCAGGAGCAGAAATGTTGCCAACAGAAAAAGAGGGTTCATTTCCATGTACGGCATCAGAAAGAAGGTGAGTACAGCAACCAGACACAATCAGACATATCTGGAAGAGGTCAAACTTTGTAGATCTGGATCCAGTAAGCTGAGACACTTTGCTAGAACTAGATCTATGAGAGTGTCCTCTCTCTTTTTCTGTTGATATTCCGAGTAGGCAAAAGGTAACAGGGTGAACTAGTCTGCCTGGAAGACACCAGGAACATCAAGGGCAGGAATTCAAACAGAATTTAATGGAATTAACTTAAATACAAATTCTCAATTTAATATGTGTTTAGCTGCACAGACATTGTTTGCTCTTACTGTCTAAAATACAAGCCCATTAGTTACGAAAGTTTGTCAACTGCTAAAGATTGCTACCCATTATTAGCGTCCATAATGGTGGCTCTGTAAATATAAAACTACAACTGCCTTAACCATATAATTTGTCTAGGGGAATAATTTTGGTAGATGCTGAAGGTATAACTGCACCAAAGCTCTACACCAAAGGTGAGAGGAAGGTGCTATAAAACATGACAAAGAGGAGGAGCAAAATTCATTCTCAAACCCCCAACCCTCTCAGAAAAAAGGCAGGAGACACTAGCAGAGAAGAAATTGGAAATTGCATTGGTGAAATACCTGAAAAATAGCATCTGAAATAAAGAAACAACTGCAGAAAATTATAGAGCCAATCAAAATAGAAATAGTCTCTGAAGTAAAAAAAAATATTTAAAAATATTATAAATAATGTAAGAATTACTAAGTGCTTCTAAAGAAGATAATGATAAAAATAGAGAAGATTAGAAAAATGATGGTATCCTTAAATGAACAATATAAGAAAGAAATAGCATGCAAGAAGCATATTCAAAGAGATACACATGAAATCAAAATATCAATAAAAATCTGGTAAAACCATCTGAATGAAAGAGAATATAGAGTTTCAGATCTTGACAACAATGTTGCAGCTATTGAAAAGGTAAGGAAAGGTCACTTAAAAACACCTAGGATACAGGAAAAAGTAATTCAACATCTGCAAGATGATGCGAAGATGAACAACGTGAGACTAACAGACATCAATGAGAAAGAAGGTGTCAATAAAAATGATATAAAAAGAATATGGACAGATATAATAGCAGAGCACTTTCTAAATATGGAAAGTAACTTCACATTCAGATAACTGAAGCATATAGAACTCGAAATAATATCAACCCAATTAAAAATACACCCAGACATATACTAGTCAAGATCCCAGAAATCCAGCACGAAAACAATATACCAAAGGAGACAGAGGAAAGAAACAGATCACATTTAAAGGAAAATACATCAGAATAATGGCATATTTCTCTTGCAGAAACATAACGTCAAGAAGAGCATACCCCAGAGTACTTCAATTCCTCCGTGGAAATAAATTCCATCCCAGACTGCTATGCCTGCAATACTCTCTTGCAAATTTGATGAAGAAGTGAAACACTTCCGTGACAAAAACAACAGATTCAATGAAGACAAAGCCAACCCTGCACAAACTACAAAAAGATATTCTAGAGAGGAACCAATATAACCAGAACTTGATCAGTGACAATGGAAAAAACCCACCAAATGCTATAAACAATTAAACACAGGAGAAAAAGGGGTAAACAACAGCAGGTAAATGACATGTTGATTTTCATTCAATATATCTGAATTATAAATGAAAATGGACGCAATTCACCAATTAAAAGAAATAGACTGGCACAGTGGATTAAGAAGCAAAATCCAACAATATGCTACACAAGAAACACCTCACTTACAAAGAAATTCATAGGTTGAAAGTAAAAGGTTAGAAAACAATACTGCATGCCCATTACCTCAGACAAAAGCAGGAGTAGCAATATTGTTTTCAGATAGTCTCCACTTCAAACCAAGAATGATCAAATGAAATAAAGAAGGCCACTACGGAGAGCTGGGTGTGGTGGCACACACCTGTAATCCCAGCACTTGGGAGTCTGAAACAGGAGGATTGATTTGAGTTCGAGACCAGCCTGGGCTACAAAAGTGAGCTCAAGGTCAGTCTGAACTGCATACAAGACCCCGTTTCAAAAAGACCAAAAAAAAAAAGAAGAAGAAGGCCAGTAAGGCCAGTACATATTGGCTAGGGGAAAAAGTTGAGTGGAAGAGATAATACTCATAAATATGTATGCACCCAATGCAGGGGCACTCAGCTATATAAGACAAATCTCTATGGATGTGAAAAATCTAATATCCAATGCCATAAACTTAACAGGAAGCCTTAATACCCCTTTATTCCAGCAAGATAGGTCAAGCAGAAAAAAAGTTTGCAAAGTAGTAGCAGAATTGGAACAGTACGCAGAACAAATAGACTTAGTGGATGTACACAGAGTGTTCCACACAGACACATCTGAATAAACATTTTTTTCAGCTGCACGTGGGACACATAATCTTGGAAATCTAACCATATACCACAATGTAGAAAGACAATCATATGACATTTTTTTCTTGTCTTGTCTTCTTTATTACCATTTTTTAGATAAACACTTCCTCGAGAGAGAGAGTATATCAATAATTTATATGACATTAAAAGCAGTATGCACTTAGAAGTCCAGAATGATAGGTATTCCAAGCATGGTTTCAGTACTACACATTGCTATACTCAGTATAGTTGCTTGGTTCACACATACCAGCATAGAATTAGTCAGCGTGATGATTCTACCAATTAACTGTTAGTTTCAGAAACCTGATGGAGATTCTCAAGACCACTGCCTTAATCATCTTGTGCACAGCACAAATCTATAGTTCTTCCCCGGTCATGTTTCTTACTTTTTCTCCTTGCTCTCTTTGCTGTTCAAATCCTTAAGTTCTCATTTTCCTTTCAACTGCATTATACTTTTCAATTTTTATTTCTTCTTTTGAGTTCTTACTCTAGGGAAACTATGAAATATTTACACATATGGGTCTGGTTTATTTTATCTTATGATTGTATCTTCAAATTGCATTCATTTATATATGAATGCTTCTGTTTATTTTTCTTGATAGGTAATACTCCATTGTATAAAAATGCTGCAACTTTTTTCATCCAATCCTCATGTAATTGGCGTTTTGACTGTGTCCAACGTTTGGCTATCACAAATTGTACAGCTATAAACGTAAGGAAACATATACCATGATGATATGATGGTTTCAGATCTTTTGAGAAAATTCCCAGTAGGAGAATACCTGAATTGAATGGGATTTCCCATCCTAGTTTGTTAAGGAATCTTCACACTGATTTCCATGATAGTAGCGCCAGTCTATGTTCCTACCAGCAGTAAAAAAAAAAAAGGTACCTTGCTCTCCCGATCTTCTCCAACATTTGTTATTGATTGATTTCTTTATGATAGCCATTCTGTCCAGGGTGAGATGATATCTCAGTGTTGTTTTAATTTACATTGCATGGATTGCTAGTTATGTGGAGCATTTCTTCATGTATTTCTTCCTCTAGGAAGTGTGTGCTTATCTCAGATGCCCATTTCTGGATTGGGTCTTTCAATTTTGGGGTCCTAATATTTTTAGTTCTTTATAAATTCTAGAGAGAAGACCTTTGTCTAAGTGCTTATTAGTTATTAGCTATTTTTTTTCAAAATTTAGAGGTTGTCTTTTACTATGTTGGCAATTTCTTTTGACCTATAAAGACGTATGAAGTGAAGGTCTCAGTTAACTAACCTAGAAGGGATAGGGTCAAAATACTGGCTATCCTTGCAGCTTTTCTTTTTTCTCTAAATTTTTGGTCTTCAAACTTAAGTCATTAACCTTCCAGAAGAGAAGTTTAAAGATATTATTACCCTATAGCATAGGTACTTGAGCTTAACATCACTATCTCTCTGAATATCAAATGCCTTAGCATAACTTGGAAAAAGTGTTTTCAAACAATCATTGATATTCTAAACTTTTTAAAGAATTTTTTAAAATTTTATTATTATTATTTTTTTCTTGTTTCAGAACCTTTGTTTGTTTATTCACTCATTTTTATGGCCGGCTCAACCCACCCCGAGGGCAGGGCTGGCGCAGCATGTGGTGCCGGGGATCGAACTGCGGTCCCTGAAGCCACCCAAGCTTCCACAAGCAGGCGCTTTAGACCACTGTGCCATCCCGCCGGGACTGATATTCTAAACTTTAAATCCTTATAGAATGTGAAAAAGCAATTGCTCATTTTTATACATGGTTTCAGAGTAAATCCTGAGGGAATTTGACAGACCTTGTCAGATACAAAGTTACATTTTTGTTATATAGGTCTTGCTTTATCTTGGTCTTAACAATTCAGCAGAAAAGCATAACCACAATGTATAAAAAGTAAAGCCATACTAATATGCTGAGCTGTAAGAGTCAAGTCAACACCTTCTGACATTGTCAGTTCTGCTCATAACCCATTAGTATTAAGGACTATTGGATTCTCTTGGGTTATTTTGCTGAGTTCACACACCTACAATATTTGAATGGCAATGGAACACCCATCTCTGACAAAAGAAAATAAAATGGGGGACATAAATAAAGGAACATTTTGCAGTTAAAAGTTATATGTAGGTATGTATCTGTATATACCTAATAGTTAGAACAATGTGTATGTTCTTTCTCTTGATATGATGAAAGGAAACATTTATACTGGTAGTATTTAAATGGGATATCATGTCTACAGCTTGTACTCTGGTTGATTACTATACAAACAACAATATGTAATGCAACAATTGTTATGGCTGTCCTGCCGAACTGTTTTGGAACAGTCTCATTGCTATTTCTTTCTTATTAAAATTAACAATAAATGAATAAATTAATAAATAAAATCTGGATCTTCAGAAGTCAATAGAGTGTTTAAAGTATTTCAAACGTTTTGTTCAACAATTGATGCGTTTATGTATACATGTGATTGTTTGAGTGGACAAACAGCAAATTCCAGAAAGTCTACAGTATCTGTATCACATGTCATTTTCTGAATCTAAATTTGCATATACTTTTTTCTTTTCTTGTGTAAGTGATACAGGGTCTCACTACGCAGCATGGACTCATACTGATCCTCCTGTTTTCAGTCTCCCAGCCTTGGGATTGTAGGCATGGGTCACCACCCTCAGACTTTGTGGCCCACTCATCATGCCCCTCGGGGGCAGGGTTGGTTTGGCATGTGGTGTCAGAGATCAAATCTGGCCCTGAGCTTGCCTAAGCAGGAGCTTAGTCTCCTGAGCTCTCTTGCTAGCCCTTGCATTTTTTTGTTTTTATATTTCCTCGCAGGAATCAGTAGCAGACAGCAGAAAGCCTTAAAAGAACCACATTCCCCCCCACCTTTTTTTTTTTTTTCCAGGATTTAGGACAAGGTAGAGAGAGTCTCACTGCATAGATTGGACTTGTAGTGATTTTCCTGTTTTCACCTTCACAAATGCTGGGATTACACGACCATGCCACCATGCCTTGTCTGCATTTCCCTCTCACTGAACCTGGTCTGCAGGGCTAGCACAGTACACTAGGCATCAAACCCTGGCCATTGTTCTCTTCCTAAGCAGCCACTTTAGTCTTCTGAGCTATCAGGTCAGTTCTCAGATTACATTTTTTAAGTTAAAAAGATGAAGAACACAGAATGATGACAGTGAAATGTCAAGATAAGATCACTATATACAGCAGGTTTTTGTTTATACAGAAATCATGTTTTATTAAGAACCTGAAATAGTAGAAACTAAAGTTACACTGTTAAGAACATAGATAAAATTGTCATTATTTTCCCTAGAATCAAAGCATTTTGTTCACTTGTTATTAATATGAAACTTAAAAGCAAATTGCAATAGTAATTCTGTTGAACTGGATGAAATCCCCTGCAGCTATTTTTTTATGCTCTCCCACACTGATGGAAAAACTTGCAAAGTCCCTGTATCAGAATAAATATTGTGAAAAAAAAAAAAAAAACAACAGGGGGTTGGGGAAATAGCTCAGTAGAATAAGTGCTTACCTGATAAGTGCAAGGGCCTGAGTTCAATCCCCGGTCCCGCAAAAAAAAAAAAAAAAAAAAAAAAAAGTGAATGGCACTAAATTCAGTGAGCGCAAACCTTTGATGAATTAAAAATTACATAACATTCAAATGTCTTTAACATCAAATTCTTGGTAGAAAATCACTGGTGAATACCTTACATTAATTTCAAACCAGGACATCTTCTGAATTAGTGAATCTGAGTGAAAAAACTCAGTTACTGGGGAAAAGCAGATGCTAGACCTCAATGTTTAATGCACTGGGAAGTTTTTATATTGAAAACAATTAAATACTTAAAAGCTAGTGTTTAAGCAGCATAGTCAAACAGAGTAAATATAAATCTATTGATACTGCAGAAATATTATTTTCATTTTTTTCTTCTTTATAAAGCTAAACTAATCAGACATTAAAAGATTATACTTAACTATTAACATGCATATGAATTTAAATGATGACAATAATGAAAATAACACAAACATTAGTGATCAGAAAATCACACTGCAAGTGGCTTTATTGTGTATCTGCTTGAAATGAATAATTACCCTGCAGCTGTCACTATTGATTAGAATTTTGTATCGAGAGGGTTTACAAGCTTAATAATGCTGTTTATAACAGCCAGCAAACATAAAATGTAGTGCATGCAGGTTTCAGACCTAATCTGTCATGGTTCAAGTAAGCCCGAAGTTTGGTCCCAACATTCCCAGCAAGTGATTATAACACACACACATAGTGGAAGATAAACATTGTTATGAACTTCATGGTAGTCTAGGACACTGACAACCCTTCTTTAAGCCTTGAAGTTTACAGCATCTTATTTGGTTGATGTTTGTGCATGTCAGTATTTATGACGCCTAAAAATAATGAAGCATTGTACATATTTGACATCATTACTAGTAAACACTTTTCCTCCTTATTTCTTTTCCTTGTTTTTGTTTGCTATGTATTTTTTCATGATATGTTGCTACTGATTTTAAAAACACAGTTTATAAAGATATATCATCTAGATTATTTCAAAAAAGAAGTTTCTCTCTTTTCACAAGGCATTTTTCTTATCATAATTTAGGCTATTAATGTTTTATAAAAGCTTTAACAAAGGCAACCTTTTTTTTTTCTCTTTTTGAGACAGGGTCTCGCTATGCAGTTCAGGCTGGCCTTGAACTCACTTTTGTAGCCCAGGCAGGTCTCGAACTCACACCAATCCTCCTGCCTCAGCCTCCCGAGTGCTGGGATTACAGGCGTGAGCCACCACGCCCGGCTTAAAAGCAACCTTTTAAAAAGCATTTTTATTAAATTTGAGAAACAATTTCCCACATGACTTATTTCAGAATAAAAATGTTTGCTGTGCTAGTAGGAGGCACCCTTTGGCAGCCTTAAAATATAGCAATTCTTCCATCATTAAGGATTGAATCACAGTATGTAAAAGTACAGATGCTATGAGAAAATTCAGTTCTTGTAAAAAAAAAAAAAAAAAAAAAAAAAAAAAAAAAAAAAAAAAAAAAAAAAAAAAAAAAAAAAAAAAAAAAAAAAAAAAAAAAAAAAAAAAAAAAAAAAAAAGTAAAGGAGAAGCAAAAACTAACACCGAGACATAATACAGGTTCATACACATGCAATTGCATGTATTAAATGCTATAAGATGAATCATAAAATTCAATTTATGAGTAACTTATTTAGTATATACCATGTATGAAAACTCAAATGAGTCATATAGGATCCTTTGAATTCAAGTTGACTGACTATATTTATTTAATTTTTCTAGCTCTAATAGAAATCTTTTTTGTGTGTGTGTGTGTGTGTTTTTGAGACAGGGTCCCGCTATGCAGTTGAGGCTCGCCTTGAGCTCACTTTTGTAGCCCAGGCTGGTTTCAAACTCGCACCAATCCTCCTGCCTCAGCCTCCCAAGTGCTGGGATTACAGGCATGAGCCACCACGCCCAGCTCTAATAGAAATCTTGAATGTATAAAAACGTTTAGTGTATATTTTGTGAAACTTGAATTCAAGGTAATTTTATTTATTCAGATAATATAATAGATGTTGAGCAAAATAATATAGTCTCTATATAAACTTAAGACATTATTTTACTAATGTAGACATTTTCTATAATTTCATAAGCAAATTTGCATAGTCTGTTACCAAGAAGGACAATATGCTCTTTTCAAACTTCATTTGGTCATGAAAACTTTTATTTTAAAATAACCAACAACATATAACATAATTTTAAAGCTGATTCAAAGAAAAATTCCCAATAGAAATATCTTCTATCAAGTCAGAACCTCATAGGTTAAAATGACAAACCAATATGCAGTTTGTGTAAAAAGTCTATGAATGATAATAGTGATTTATTTTTTCCTCTATTTTTTAGATAGATAGATAGATGTGTATATCTATCTATGATTATATACAATTAATATAACTTGAACATCTTACATATGCACATACGTTATCTGCTACAGTAAAGAGTTTTTACTTTTTATAAAAAAAATTTGGTTGTTTAAAGCATCCCAGACAGGCTTTCATTTTCTATTTATTCTATTTATTTCATTCATCTCCTTTATATTTAATGTGAATATAGAGTAATGGAGGGCTTTATTTCCAACTGGATTTCAAGTTTTAGCCTTGTTAGACTAAAGAATAAAATGCTCTCAAGGCTAGGAACCTTTTTAATTCTTAATTTACAGAGGCCTTATTTTTTTTTTTAATAATTCAGGCTATTTATTTATTTATTTATTTATTTTGCCTATCACCTGAGGAATAGATTAAAAAGATGTGTTTATACACAATGGAGTATTGCTCAGGTATAAAAAATAATAGGCTTGAAGACTTTATGTATAAATGGATGCAACATGAAGATATACTCATAAGTGAAATAAACAAGACCCACATGTGTAAATATCACATTGTCTCCCTAGTATGAGAACTTGAAAGAGGAATTAAGTATAAAAGTTAAGTGGAAAGCAAGAACTTAAGAATTAAATAACAGAAAGAGAGCAAGGAGAAAAGTTAGGAAACATCACAGGGGCAAAACTATACATTTGTATACACACATGATAGTTAAGGCAATAGTCCTAACACTCTCCATCAGGTTTTTTAAACTAACAGTTAATGGTTAGAACTCTCACCCTGACTAACTCTATATGCTGATATCTGTGACTCAAGCAACACACTGAGTATAGCGGTGTGTAATGCTAAAACCATGCTTTGAACACCTATCATTCTGGTTTTCTAAATGCATACTGCTTCTAATATTATATAAATTATTGCTGTAGTCTCTCTAGTACATGTTTGTTTAAAAATAAAGATAAGAGAACAAAAGACAAGAAAAAAATTGTCATCAGATTGTATTGCTACAATATTGCATATGATTAGGCTTCTAAATTTCTGTCTAAAAATGTATAATTGATATTTCACATTCTATAAGGATTTAAGATTTAGAATATCAATGATTATTGGAAGATAATGGCTCCATTATCTCCTTATGTCTAAGGTATTTGATATTCAGATAGATAATGATGTTAAGCTCAACTGTTTAGGTTTTAGGGTAATAATATCATTAAGCTTCTCTTCTGGATGGTTCAAAACAACTTAAGTTTGCAGACCAAAATATTAGAGAAAAAGAAGGGCTCCAAGAATAGCCAATATTTTTGCCATAGCCTTTCAAGGTCAGTGAGGACTCGGGACACAAAAGAGCCTGTACTGCCACATCTTGTATCTTAGTGGTGTCCCAAATTTTTTGCTCAAGGTGATTATGTGGCCCAGAGAAAAGAAAAGTGATCAACAATGTGTAGTGTACCTCAGGCAACTTTATTTTTATTTATTTATTTATTTTTTTGTCTTTTTGAGACAGGGTCTCACTATGCAGTTGAGGCTGGTCCTGCGCTCACTTCTGTAGCCCAGGCTGGTCTCGAACTCACACCAATCCTCCTGCCTCAGCCTCCCAAGTGCTGGGATTACAGGCGTGAGCCACCACGCCCGGCCAGGCAACTTTAAACATTTATTTAACAGGCCCCTCCAGCCCCTGCGGCTTGCTAAGCAGGTCACAGAGACTGGGACTGATGGCGCATGCCTGTAATCCCATTTCTGGGGAGGCTAAAAACAGGAGAATCACTAGGACTCCAAGCAAGCCAAATACATTAAGAACAACAACAACAAAAGTCTTTTTTAATTAGTCATATAATTAGGTAACATACACAAATATGAAACAATACAGAGTTGCTTTTACACTTTCTACAACCTTCTCCACTAGAGAAATTTGCAAGCTATAACATGTAGCATAACATGACTATCGGAATACTAGTATGGGTACATCTTCTATTCCCAGTTTCATTGCTTGTTTATGTTTTTGTGCTTGAATATTAAGTTCTTTACATTTATACAACCTATACAGGAACTCTTTATCAAAGTAAAATAAATTCCAACATCATTTCTAATGAAGATTCTAAATAATTCCAATGCAGTAAGAACAATTCATATTTCCATTTAATACTTCACTGACATTTCCCTCTTGCTTAAAATTCCCACAAGCATCTACTTCTTAATAAATATTAATTCATTCTCCATGTATAAAATGGAAAAGTCTTTATATCACAAACATTAAAAGACATCCTTTAGTTAAGAATAATCGTGTTCAGGGCAGGCAAGCTTAGGAAACTTCACGGACAGTGGATCAATCCACAGCACCACATGCTATGCCAGCCCCACTCTCAGGGCAAGCTGAGCCAGCTATAACAACAATAACAACAACAAAATAAAAAACAACAAGAATAATAAATGTTTTCTTGAATAAAAACATGTAACTTGTAAACACATTTTCATTGTGTATTGGCCGAAGGAATTAATGTATTAGTTGATGAAATAGAATAGAGAATATAGAAAATGTAGACATAAACACACAAGAAGGCTCAAGGGCTGGCCAAATAGCTTAGTGAATTAAAGTGCCTGAGAGGCTGTAAACAGGCAAAACACTATAAGTCTGATATAGTAGTGAGACCCTGAACACCCTGTAGACCCTTCCCTAAAATACAAATATATTTATGCATATATATATATATATATATATATATATATATATCAACTAAAGTTGGACAAAGTTCCAAAAGCCATTCAAGGAAAGAAAATATTTGAAACAAATAGTGCCACAATAATTGTCGTCACAGAAAAAATAAATTATCTTAGCATGACTTACATAAAAATACAAAATATAATTAAAATAAATATTTTGAATGTAAAACACAAGGTATAAATATTTAGGAGACATAAATAAGTTAGCGTAGTGTACAGTATAGTTTTAACTGAAATGCTCTTAGATAAACATCAAAAACCAACAGTAAAGGAAAATTGATAATTAGGTTTCATGAAAGTTAAGAATTTTGCTCAGATGAACAGGATTTAAAGGCAATTCCAGGGAATTATTAATCACATTTTTATGAGTTCTTTGTTTCAGTAATTTAACTGGCATTTTTAATAGAATCATTGTTTTGAATAAACTTTTCGTATCTAAACTTGCAAATTCATTATGTATATTTTAAAAGTATATACACTTTTAAGTATGTAGATACAAATGTATTTATACTAAAGCTCTACGAAATAGTGGAAACCTGAAACAATCTTAATGTGCTGAAATAGTAACAAATTTAATAGTTACTTTTATATGCTGGTGCTAAAGAAAACATTATCTTGACATTTATTAAAACACTAGGGAAGACTGTATTTAATATTTTTGCAATTGAAATATTGCAGTAAAGGAGAGAGTTCAGGCTCAAGTCCAAGCCCAACAAGGAAAAGTGAAGGTTCATAGCCACAAGGTGAAATGTGGTTTTGTAGTTGACAGAAAGTTACTTAAAGGAGACATCAAGGATAGTGGTAGTCTTTCTAGACCAAATTAAGAAAATTCTGCTAATCAGATATCAGTGGTAAAAGAAAAATAATTTTATCAGTCTTTGAGGGTGGTCAAGGATAATGGATTCTAAATTACAGTAGTACCTTAGCTCAATAACTTAATTCTCTCCATGCTTTTTGGTCATAAATCAAACTGGACCAGAATCAAATTAAACTTTCTCATAAAGTCAACATTGAACCTAATCATTGACTATGATCCAGCCCTTCTACAACTCGGCTTCTGACTTGAATTATGGAGAATATAGTTTGTGAATTGATTTACCAACTGACCCAGTAGATTCTTGTTAATGTTTTTACCATGAAAGGCTGGATGTTGCTGGATTGAAGTTAGTTGAAAATAATAGTTCAGGGAATCCTGACTATAGTCCAATCAAATAAAAAGTTGTTATCACCAGGATATTATGCATTTATTAAACTCTCATTTTGAAATAAATTCATTAGCTCATGGCTGTAAAAGTTGGATAAGTTTCTGTTGCATTCTAGCTAGTCTTTTAGGCACTGAGGAATATAAAATCTAAAGAAAAATCATGATTTTAAACTAGTGAAAGAAGTAATAAATAAAACTCAACTGAATAGTAAATTTGAATAGTGATAGGTTTCAGAGAAAAATACATAAGCAGTGAAAGTGTAAGAGTTTAGAAATTGTGATCTGGAAAATATTTTACTTTTACAAATATTTAAATTGAATCTTCATGACTTAGAAGAAATTAGCAACAAAGATAGGGAAATAGTGCGCTAAGCTTATGTAGCACACTTAATTTGGATTTATACTTATCTGTGTTCTGTGTTCCCACTATTGCTTACTTCCACAGTACTCTGCATGACCAGTCAAATTCATGTCCTCAAACATAGGTCAGAATTCACTGCACAAGACTTAACAATGACTTCTAGCCTAAGTCTGGCTAAAATACATCTTCTGTACTATGCCTGAATGATCCATCCTTCTATGCTCTACTTGTACAGTGCCTTCAAATATCAACTACTTCCATTCTAGTCTCTGTTTTTCCACCTATGTCTCTAAGGGAATATGCCTTGTTCACTCTTCTACTGCTGGGACGCCATACCTGACATCTTCAACTTAAAAGAGATGTTCATTGTAGTTCATGGTTTGAGTCTATGGTCACCTTGCTCCAAGGAGGAAGCGAGATGGCAGAGAGGCAGAGGAAAAGATGCTCAACCCATATCAGTCAAGAAGCAGAGAGAGAAGAGAGAAGCAGTGGAGTACAAAATGCTCTTCTAGGTCCCCTCTCCAATGACCGACCTCTAACGAGGACCCACTATCTAAAAGCACGCCATCAAAGAACGCATTAGTGATGGATGGAGATTGCACTCCCATTAGCCAATCACCTTATAAATATCTTAGGCTGATGAGGGATACTTTAAAACGTAACGGACATCTCCTTGTCACTTGAAAACACCAAGTGTGCAACATGTATGGCTTAAACCTTTTGCTTTAATCAGAAACCCTCGTGAATCATTGATTTGCTGTCAGTCTCTGCTCAGATATTGCTCAATTCGTTTATTCTTCTATAATGAGCTTATAATTTGACAATATTTTATAAATTTATGTTTCTCTCACTGTATATAATCTTATACGATGTAAACGTAATTTTTAGCATCATTTAAAATGATGTGGATATAGCAAGGCCCTGTCTCAAAAAGACAAAAAAAAAAAAAAAAAAAAAAAAGATGAGCTCTGCATCCAAAATGACTCCTTAAAAAAGTTCTTAACACTTGTGTGTTGACAAATTACCTTTGTGAGTTACCTACTGTACTTCTTTAATACTGATTTGACAGATGAGAAAGTCACACTTCTCTCAAGTGATACACTCATAACTTAGCTTAAGCTGTCTAATAAGGTGCTAATGTGTTTATGTCATTCTAAATTTATTTTTATTTTATACAATGATAATTTATTAATAGTATAATTTAAATACTATAGCTTACAATCAAGAAATTACGGATTTGTAAAGAAGCATTGGTTCAGCAATTATTATTTTATTAAATGGTAGAAACTTGGAAGGAAATACATCTAGTATATTACAGATTATCAACTGACTTGTTATATGATATTTAAGTATATTTTCTGTATTTCAAACCCCATTCGACTGACAGCATATGTTACGAATCAGAATCAAAACTTAGAAATATTGTAAATGTCACAGTATAAAGTAGTAACACATATTGATTCACAGATGTCTATTGCTTAAAGTGATGATCTTTATATACCTCTTTATCTTTCTAAAGGTTGATATTCATAGACTTATTCAAATATACGGAATCATGTGGTCCAATCCAAACTAGTAACTAACGTGTAAAGAACACAGGGTTTTTTTTTTTTTTCAAGTACTAATATCCTATAACTCAGAGGTGTCCCAAATTTCCTGTTCAAGGAGATTATGGGACCTCAGAGGAAAGGGATGAATGAACTGCAGTGCATCTAAGGAGAGTCACCCAGAGAAAAACATTCTCTCAGGCTTTCACAGAAAGCAAAATGGCCAAGCAATGGCCGTGACTCGTCCCGAAGGCTGACACTAACAACAGTTCTACAAAGTACTGTCTATGGTCTCAAATTCAATCCTGAGGGGATTTGACCCTGGAAGATACAAAAAAAAATGAGTGTTTAGTTATGCAGGTCTTGCTTCGACTTGCCCTTGACCACCCAGCAAGAAAAAAAAAATCCTTAATTACAATGCATGGAAAGCAGAGCTAGATTGGTGAGATGAGCTTTAGGAGGCTCAGATTCAATAGCCTCCAACGTCACAAGATTCAGTGTTGGCACACTGCAATTGCAAAACCTTTGATTTTATATGTAACTGCTTCCTCTTAGTCCAAAGAGAAGTATATTCTTTCCTGTTTTTTTTTTCTTTCTTTCTTTCTTTTTTCTATGCAACTTTAATAGGGAGGTGGGTCATGCCCACACACTGCACTCTATAGAATGATTGTGAGGACAATATGCAATATGTCAAATTTCAAAGAAAAAAAGTGCGAAAAGAAAAAAAAGTAATGTGGATTTAGAAAGGTTAATGTTTAATTGTTTGATCAATCTTATAT
>PVJA010016737.1:0-42916 GCA_004027025.1 Myocastor coypus
AAAAAAAAAAAAAAAAAAAAAAAAAAATCCTGAAAGAATACATGGCCAGGCACAGTGGTGCACACCTATAATCCCAGCACTTGGGAGTCTGAGGTAAGAGGATCGGTGTCAATTCAAGACCGATTTGTCTCGAATTCTGTAGCCTGGGCTACAAAAATAAGCCCAAGGCCAGCCTGAACTACATAATGAGACCCTGTCTCAAAAAGACAAAAAAGAAAAACCTCATGTAGGGCCCATGAGATAGCTCAGTGGTCTAAAGCATCTGCTTAGGCAACCGCAGGGACTGCAGCTCGATCCCCAGCACCACATGCTGTGCCAGCCCCACCTCCAGGGCAGACTGAGCTGGCCATAATACAAAAGTAAACAGTTTGTACCTTTTTTTTTTTTTTCTTTTCAGGACGGGTTTCAACTCACAACCTTGCACTTGGCCAGGCAGGCACTTGTGCTACAGAGCTATCACCCCAGCCCCAAAGTGTGTACTTTTTTAAAAAAAAGAATGCTCATGTAGGTAACTCAGTGGCTTCAGTGCCTGCCTGGCACACACAAAATCCTGAGTTTGATCCCCAGTATCAAAGAAAAAAAAAAGAATGCTCAAGCCAGGTATGGTGGTGCATACTTCCAATCCCAACACTTGGGAGCTGAGGCAGGAGTATTGTCATGAGTTCAAGGATAGTCTGGACCACCTAGTGAGTTGAAGGCCTACCTGAACTACATAGCAAGACCTTATCTCAAACACCCTGAATGAAGCACATCTCTGTACTAATGTAAAAAGCCCAGTGTTTACTCTAACACTACTTGTACAACTGTAGTCTACTGTGTTTGGTAACAGCAAAGGCTGAGTTTCAGCACATTGGCAGAGCACTTTTCTATGTCTGAAGCCTAGGTTCAATCCACAGCATCAGAAAAAAAAAAAATGTAGATAATCAAGACATGGTACATGGTGGCATCTGCTAACTTTGTTGAGAAGGGGTTCAGGGCCAAGCTTTTACATTTATGTTATTGGAGAAATTTATTGAAAGAAAATAAGCCAGGCGTGGTGGCTCACACCTGTAATCCCAGCACTTGGGAGGCTGAGGCAGGAGGATCGTTGTGAGTTTGAGACCAGCCTGGGCTACAAAAGTGAGCTCAAAGCCAGCCTGAACTGCACAGTGAGACCCTGTCTCAAAAATCTAAATAAATAAATAAAGAAAGAAAGAAAGAAAATAAAATTGGAGGGTGAGACCTAGGTGACCTTGGGTAACACAACTGTTAGTTCACTTGACTGTATTGTGTAAAAATTAAAACCTGTGCCTCATGATTATTGAGTAAATGACATAATCTATATGAGTTTCCAAATCAGTTTTAGTTGTTAAGCCCCCTCCTACCTACCCCTGCAGCGTGGGGATTGAAACAGCCTCCCACATGCTAACAAGCACTCACACTGCACTACATTCTCATCTGGATTTTGCAGTCTTTAATAACAGCACAGGCTTTGGGTAACTAAGCAGCCTCACTGATGGGTTTTTGTCTCCACTGCTAACTCCAGTTTGTTCAACTTCTTTCTATATATACCTGCGGCAGGTGGCAATTGTCACATACTCATTGTATGTGGCAGATGACATTGAGCCAGAGAAGAAACCCATATGCTGTCCTTAGAATGCAGGACATCATGGAACAAGAATTGGCGCTGGCTAACAAACAGCTGCTTCTGGTGAGTTCTAGGAGGACATCTGAGGCTCACCCTTCACTGCCTGCACCTCTGTCAGCCAGTATTCCCAGCTCCTGGTCTCAGCATTCTTACTGATCTTCACTCTGAGGTTTTTCATGGTGATAGCAGGACAACTCTTTAACTACAAATGCCCAAGTTCTTTTGCAGTAAGTGGTTCATTGCATCCAGCTTACACATGACACAAATTGTTTTTCTTTTTTCTTTTTTTGTGATACCAAGAATTGAACTCAGGACCTTATGCTTGCCAGGCAGCCACTGAAACTGCTGAATTATATCCCTGGCCCCAACATCTGAGTCTTCTAAATTGCCTCTTGGCACATTTGCCTCATCATACATTTTCTCTCCCTAGAGTCCCAATCTCTGTCCTGTCACCATCTCTGTATCCTGTGCCTAGTAAAGTTCCTGGTTTGTGCCCAGTGGGGTGGTACATGCCTGTATCACTGAATTCAAGGTCAGTCTGAGTGACATAGTTCAAGGCCATTCTGAACCACATAGCAAGGCTCTGTCTAAAAAAAAAAAAAAAAAAAGTCCTGCTTTGTGGTATGCTCTCAGGAAATATTTGCTGATCTCCACCAATGGAGAAAAAAAATCAAAAAGACATCTCCACTGTTTCAGCCTCTGCTACTGCTTACCTTTATGTCATGGCTAAGAAGCAGTCCAACAAATCACAAGTCATAGCAAAGCAGGGAAGAGGAGAGGGGGTGGTAACAGTGGGCCAGAACCACACTCTCCTGTCCTCGCCACCAGGTCCGGCAAGCTGCCCTGCACCAGCTGTTTGAAAAGGAGCATCAGCAGTACCAGCAGGAACTCAACCAGATGGGCAAAGCTTTTTATGTGGAAAGACTCTGACAGCCTTCGAGAAACACTGCTCTACCAAAACTGCTTTTCCATTTGTCAAACCTGGTAACCGAGCCTTGCTGAGCCTCTATACCTTGAACTACCCTCCCCAAACCAACTTGGGCCGGCCCCAGTTTTATTTATTTATTTTTTATTTATTTTATTTATTTATTTATTTATTTATTTTTTTGTCTTTTTGAGACAGGGTCTCGTTATGCAGTTCAGGCTGACCTTGAGCTCACTTTTGTAGCCCAGGTTGGTCTCGAACTTGCACCGATCCACCTGCCTCAGCCTCCCAAGTGCTGGGATTACAGGCGTGCGCCACCACACCCGGCAACGGCCCCAGTTTTAAAACAATGCTCATACCCACCTCTTCACTCTCAACCAACCTCTTCTCCATTTATGAAACAATCCATAAACACAATGATGAAAAGCAAGAGTGACACCTTGTGGTTAGACTGAGATATGCCATGTCAATGTCAGCAGGTGAATGGACAATGTTATAGATGCTGAAAATCCTGCTTTGGCTTAACAAATAAAGTTATGTCTTACATATAAGGATCAAACTTAGGGGCCCAGCGGGATGGCTCAGTGGTGTAAAGCGCCTGCTTGGGAAAGCTTTGGGCGGCTTCAGGGACCGCGGTTCGATCCTTGGCACCACATACTGCGCCAGCCCTGCCCTCGGGGTGGGCTGAGCAGGCCATAAAAATGAGTCAATAAACAAACAAAGGTTGGGGCCCAGCGGGATGGCTCAGTGGTCTAAAGTCCCTGCTTGGGGAAGCTTGGGCGGCTTCAGGGACTGCGGTTCGATCCCCGGCACCACATGCTGCGCCAGCCCTGACCTTGGGGTGGGCTGAGACAGCCATAAAAATGAGTGAATAAGCAAATGTTCTGAAACAAGAATAAAAATAATAAATAAAAAAATTTTTTTAAAAAAGAAAAAAAAAACAAAGGTTCTGAAACAAGAAATAAATAAAATTTTTTTAAAGGATCAAACTTAGACCACGTGGCCCATTCTCTTAGCCCTAAGCCCAGATTTGTGCCTAACTTTCTAGATTTTATGTACCACTTTTCAGATATCTCCCTAGTCTTTTCTATGTGGACAAATAGCTTTGAATACAGCTGTTAATCTACAGGCACCGTGGTGCTTCAGTATCAGGAGACATGCATTTTAGGCTTTGAATCATCCTTTGGAGAAGCCTCTTTCTGCTAAGCCTGAGTTCCTCATTCTACAAAAATGAGAAGATTGGGGCCAAGGATATCACTCTGCAGCATAGCACCTGCCTGCAAGTACAAGGTCCTGAGTTTGATTCCTAGTACCAGAAAAAGAAGGAAAAGGTTGTAAACTCAGGTGTTTCCAGGCACCTGGCAGGTAATGTAACAAGCATAAAAAACAAGGAGTAGTGGCATTTGTGGGACCTGGAGAGACCATGTCCATTCTGAAGCGCTCAAAATACTGAATAGTACTACTTGATTTATAGGCTATGGAGAACTTTACTAGCTAAGGGTCCCCTTTATGTACAGGTGCTATCTGCAGCAGCCCATAACAACTACAGACTCACACTGTTGGCCCCAATGTAACACCACTCTCACCTTTCCCTAGTTTATCCTCCTCACCCCAGCCTCCCCAAAAGTCACTTGCCCACTGTGATACATTCTCCCCTCCCTTCAGTTGTCTCTTGAAGCCCACATTTTTCATTGCCTAGCTGTCAGAGATGCTCTCTTATGCCCGTAAACTCCCATCTTGGGAGCACAGGGAGGAAGCAGGATACAAAAAGACCAACTCAAGGCAGGAAGCTATCACTTCAAATTAGAGACCAGCCTGGGCTACACAGTAAGACCTTGTCTCAAAAATTCCACACATGGTGATGCATGGCTATAATTCCAGCACTCAGGAGGCTGAAGCTGGAGGACCACTGTGAGTTTGAGACCAGCGTGGGCTACAAAGTGAGCTCAAAGAGAGCCTGAATGGCATATCAAGACCCTGTCTCAAAAAGACCAAATGAAAAAATTTACACATATATAAAATTAGTAGTGCATGTCTATAATCCTAACAGAAGGCTGAGGCTAGGGGATCACTGTGAATTTAAGGCCAACCTAAATGACATAGTGAGAGCTTGTCTTAAAAAAAAAAAATTCACCATTTCACCATTGCCATTTAAAGCCTGCCTGCCTCACCAGCCTGCAAACTTTTTGTCTTCTTTGGTGTAAGAATTCACAAGTAGTTACTTACTGTAGAGGTCAGCCAGGCATGGTGGCTCACACCTGTAACCCCAGTGAGCACAATGTAACCCATACCTGGCAAATGTACTTTATTGGAGACAAAACTGTACACACACGGCCTGGATTTGACCATAGCCCTAAAAGTGGGTCTCTTATTTCCTCAGTTTTCCTGCCCTCTCGTCCCCAAAGGTTGGATCCATCACACTTCCCTTCTGCTGCTTATTCACAGACAAGATAACCCAAAGTGAAAAGAATAGCTTTAAACCTAAGCACAGGGGTTGGTGAGATAGCTCAGCAGACTAAGCACCTGTTTAGGCAAGCACAGGGACTGGGGTTCAACCTCTGTACCACATGCCACAACAGCGCCCCAACACACACAGAGCACACTAAGCTGGCCACCAAGACCAGGTGTGGAGGTACACACCTGTAATTCCAGCACTAAAGAGAGGCTGAAAACAGGAGGATAAAGCTGGGCATGGTGGCTCACACCTGTAATCCCAGCACTCATTGGGAGGCTGAGGCAGGAGGATTGGTGCGAGTTCGAGACCAGCCTGGGCTACAAAAGTGAGCTCAAGGCCAGCTTCAACTGCATAGTGAGACCCTGTCTCAAAAACACACACACACAAAAAAAAAAAAAAAAACAGGAGGATAGCTAAGTCCAAGCTGCACAGTGGGACCCTGTACCAAATACATAAAATAATAGGATCCTAAGTAGACTGGGTTTCAATCCTGGCTCTGCCACTTATTGGTCGTGTGTCACTTACTGGTTTTGTGACCTTGTATGTACTATTTTAATTTTCTGGGTTATACTTCCTTCCCTGTAAACGAGAGACAATGTCTACCTCACTGAGTTGCTGTGGGATCAAATGAAGGATATGGCAGAGAGCTGCACATAATGTCTCTTGTGGTGACCCACAGTGATGTTTTCCTGCCTCTGATAGCTTTTCTCTTATTTTTGCTGCATTACCTCCAACACACTCGCTTCCTCACCAACCTCTTCTACTTCTCTCTCCTTCTTTCCTCTATTCATTTGGACCCAGAGAATGCCCCATCTCTTCTGCCTGATTCCTGACCTTGGCCCTTTACCCCAGGGCTTGTCACTCCCAAGCTGGCTCCAGTATTGACAGGTTGGTCCCCTGCAGAGCCCGTCTTCGCTAAACCTCTCTGCATATTGTCTGCTCTCATCACGTCACTCCATTGCACCCACGCAGCCCTCTTCCCTCTGTGGAATGCCTTACCCAGTTCTGTGGCTTAGGAGGCCTCTGCACTGCTTGAAATAGTCGCCTAGGAAGCATCTCCAGGAGAACCGAAGGGTTTTCATTAGAGGCCGTGTGATATTTCTGCATGCTTATGCCATTCAGAGTCTCCTTCCAAGAGCGCCACTGCTCCCTACACTGATACTCCCAGTCTGCCCTGTTTCCCCAGACCCCCAGATAATTCTTTTCAGTACCTGCTGGGTTCCTTTTCCAAGCTCTTTTCCTGCAGCCTCTGGTTCCCCAGTGCGGTCAAGTTCTCAGAAAAGAGAACTAGAACTTGGGGAGTTAAGGATAAGAAGAGAGGACAAGGAGGTAAAAATTATACAGACACACATATATTCTCTGCAGACACAGAAACAGTACTCTACTACAGGTTCCTACCTTGGATCCTGCATGCCCATTTTGTTAGTCTTTCCCTGGGTGGGGGGGAGAAAGAGCCATAAAACAGGCACTGACTGGGCTTGGGACAAGATATTGATCTAGATCAAGGTCAATGTGGAGTTGTTGCATGGGGGGAGCGCTGGTGTCAGGACTAATGGAAACAAGAACACAGGGAACAGGCCTGAGGCTGAAGTGGTGTTCTCCTCCCACCCCACACTTCCACTGGAGCCCCCAGCCCCTGACACAGCTATAACTCAGGCCCCTTTCTGTCACAGTGCACAGAAGCATCTGCCCACTGCATGACATCCACAGAACCAATTCTCTCCAAAGGAAAAAGCCCCGAGAAGGGAACCAGGAGTCCTATGAGGGAAGACCTTTGGAGATGCCAGCCGGAAAGTTCTTGTAGAAATCCCCAGCAGAGAAAGGGAGCCCTAAAGACTGCAGAGAACTTTCTGGTAGAGGGTTTTTTTCTTTATCTTACCCTCTGTCTAAAGCCATAGTTTCAGTTCTGCCTGGCAGGAGAGACCACAGGTCTTCTCTTCTGAAGCCAGACTAGAGTCTGCTGAAGAGACAGCTCACTACTCTCTTCTTCTGCACGTCTGACGCTGACTATACAGAAGATGTCTGGAGGACATGGGGAAAAGGTGAGGAGGGACAAGATAGAAGAAAGTCAGCATCTTGGCAGCTTCTCATGCTACTTATCCATAGCACTTAAGAGCCAAAGGGTTGAGATGGGAGGGGTACTTGGGAAGGTTAGGTGCCTGTTGGAAAACTAAAGCAGGATATGCAAGCCTCCCACCCCCATGCCCGGAAAGCCTCAGGGTTGCTGGAATGGCATCGAAGACAGCAGGTGGCAAAGCAGATGAGAAGCTGCTGACACAGCTGATCCTCTGGGCACTAGGGCCATGACATAAGTGGACAAAGCTTCATGAGGGAGTTTTGGGGAATGATAGGTGCCCGGATGTAGAGCTCTGCCCAGTATCTTCCTCTCCAGGCCAACATGACCCTGCAGAGGCCAGGCACAGGGTGAGAGATGTGGTGGCAGGGACAGCACGGAGGGCAGATGAGTAAGAGGGGAGGGCAGGAGTCATTGCCTGCCAAGCAGGTGGCTGGCTCCATGCAAACAAGAGTGGCCCCTGGTGTCTCTGCCAATGCCTTTCTTGGCAGTGAGAAATAGGAGATGACCACCAAGCTCACTGCCTGCTTCTGTGTGATATGTTTGATATTGGGTTGTTTAATGAGGAACCAACTAAATGTCAAACATATTCCTACAGTAGTGGGTGATTCAGCACCACTAGCTCTTCTACCGCAACGTCAGGGGTTCTGGGGCTCTTGTTATTTTTACCAAACCACTTCTCTCTAGGACCACCCCCTCCCCAAGGACCAGTAGCAGCAACCTAATGTGGATTTTTATCTTTTTTTTTTTTTTTTTTTTGTCTTTTTGAGACAGGGTCTCTATATGCAGTTCAGGCTGGCCTTGAGCTCACTTTTGTAGGCCAGGCTGGTCTGGAGCTCACACCGATCCTCCTGCCTCAGCCTCCCGAGTGCTGGGATTACAGGCGTGAGCCACCACACCCGGCTGGATTTTGATCTTAACCTGGAAGACTGGTGTGGGAGTGGGAGAGAGTTAGAATTTGTCCTCTTATTCTAGAATGGATATGTCTCTCTTCCTTATATTTTCTCCCTATCATCATCTTCATTATTCACTGCCTCCTCTCTCTGTGAACTTCCACTGTTCCCTGGTCCCTTCCACTGGCTAGTCTCCACCAGAAAGATCTTTGATTTCTCTGCCTCCTTAATGAGGGAAGTGTCCCTTCATGAATGGTCCATCTGCCTCGTCTACCAGTAGTAGTCTACTACTACCAGCCTATGACTAGAAGCTCTCTGGGTGGACTCCAACTCATTTTGCCCTCTGCCCAATGGGTGTCTTAGTTTCTGCACTGCTGAGGCTTACACTAACTAGGCTTGACATTATGACTGATTAGACCATTTATGTCCTTCCCTCATAGCTCTGGTCACCTTGAGCAGTGTTCATCGCTCCCCTGACATATTATTGAGTGTGTGGCACCAGTGGATGGGGATTACTGGCCACCTGTCAATAACAAGACACCAAATGGAAAAATGAACGTGGCGTGGAACTAAACTGGGAGAAGAGAGGTGGCAGTGGTGGTTACAATGATAGTGATGTGGTGGGTGGTGGTTTCACAGGGAGGGTTGTTAAGAAAGGAGAGAGAAGGAAGAGTATAGAACTACATAGAACTTGGTACATATTGTAGAAAATCTCTCTTTTAAGACCACTATGAGCAAACAGAGAGCAGGATCTTGTCTGGATTACTTTCCCCATTTCATAATCCCATAATTCATCCACTGGGATGGCGTTCCAGATCCCAGTTGTACCATCTTATCCTATTCCTATGGCTCCTAAGAGAAAGGAACAGCATCTCTCTGCCAATTAGAGACTCCCAAAATAGTACAGCAATTTGATCTGGGGATCTGAGGGAACTGTCAAGGATCATGACTGACCTCCCCCTCTTCACTGTTGCTCAAGCTCCCTGAAATCAGGAGATTAAACTCAACCCATGGAGTCTGATTGGCATCCAACATAGTCCAGGGGGGAGCAAGGAGGGAGTTGAAGGGCAACCAGGATCTTCCAGTGAAAAATGCCACTCTGGAATGGCCAAATACCCTTCCCTTTTCCTATGCTCTCTCCTCTCCTAGCATGAACTGTTGTTATATTCTGAGAGGAGGTCTCACTATACTGCTCATGCTGATCAGTCACTCTCTGTACTTTTCAAATACCTAGAGAGCTGCTCAGAAAGAGCGGTAAGTTTCAGGAGCAGGGAAAACCTCTCCCCTCCCCTACTTTCCTTTGTCTAAAATCAGCCTCAGCTGTTCCTCCATTTTTTTTTTTTTTTTTTTTTTTCCTTGCCGGTGATGTCAGTCCATCAATGTGTCCTGTCCTGTGTTCTCTTGGGAGAACAATGATGGGGTAGAGAAGACCATATTTGGAATGAGGTGGAGCTGTGAGCACAGATAAAGGCTCAAGTCTGAGAAACTCCCAGACACTCAGGCAGCAGCCCCTCTTTTCTTGCCCTGGTCCCCAGTTCTCCAACATTCTCAGGTGAGCCCACCAGTAGCCGCTGCCCAGGATGGAGGCCATCAAGAAAAAAATGCAGATGCTGAAGCTCGACAAAGAGAATGCTCTAGATAGGGCAGAGCAAGCAGAAGCCGAGCAGAAACAGGCCGAAGAGAGGAGCAAGCAGGTAGGCAACCAGCGTTGGTCTCTCTCCCGTGCTGGTGAAAAAAACCACAAGATAGAAGGGGGTTTTCACAAAACAGGAAAACTAGTTTCAGCAACTTCTTTGGACAGAGAGTCTCCCCAGTCTCAGAGGATTAATTAGTAGAGGAATATAGGATACCCACTCCAGATTACCTATGTGACCTTGGGAAAGTCAGTGGCCCTTTCTGGGCCACCGTGCATCTGACATGGACCATGTTTTAGAAGAAGCCTTGACTTCTAGAGGACAAGGTAAGAGTTTAGCATGCATCATCTCTTTTAAATAGAATCCCATACATCTACACCCTTAGATATTTCCTGCCCAAAGGTCCTGGATGAGAACTCATGATGGCTTCGTCATATTAAGGTCAGAGATTAAAAAGTCACAGGTCAAAGCCATAGCATAACTCCTGCAGAAGTGGGCAGAAGGGGCTGGGAAGATTGGGTGCAGGGGTCTATCAGAGTCCAAGTCCCTATGGTTGTGTATACATCTTTTTGTGTGTGTGACTCTTGGGACTCCAATAGCTGGAAGATGAACTAGCAGCCATGCAGAAGAAGCTGAAAGGTACAGAAGATGAACTGGACAAGTATTCTGAAGCTTTGAAGGATGCCCAGGAAAAGCTGGAGCTAGCAGAGAAGAAAGCAGCTGACGTGAGTATTAGAGAGATGGGGAACGGGTTGATCAACACGTTTAGATCTTCCTCTCTGATGGCATTCCAAACATGCTTTGACATATACCACTCACTGACACCCAGAATACATAAGTATATGCCCACAGACATGTTTGCACATAGCCATATGCTGGTACACCTCACGATGGCACATATTTTCTTTCTCAAAGACATGCTGGAGCCAGGTACAGTGGTGTAAGCCTATAAGCCTGACTTATTCAGGAAACTAAGATAGGAGGAGGGCAAGTTTGAGCCTGGCCTGGGCAACTTAGCAAGAACCTATCTTGATTATTTTTTTTTAAATTGCGGAACCAGGGATTGAATTCAGGCCCTTGCACTTGCCAGGCAAGCACTTATTCTACTGAGCTATCTCCCCAGTGCCCCCCCATCTTGAAATCAATAATTTTTCAAAAGGTTGTAATGGACTCCAGTGGTAAACTCAGTGCTATAACTCAGTGGTAGAGCGCTTGCTTAGCATGTATGAAGCCCTGGGTTCAATTTTCACCACTGAAAGATACAGATAGATAGATAGATAGATAGATAGATAGATAGATAGCAGGCATGTAGAAGTCTCATTTTTATCCCCCACCCCCAGGAATTTATCTTTTTTCAGGACCTGGACAAAAGGAGAGGACTCCAAGCCCAGCCTGCTATCATGTGTCCCATCTCCTCCCCCATGTCACATTCTTAGCTTTTGTGTACAAGGTTTGGCATGTGGGCTTGTGTATTAATAGGGAATCTCTCATCTCTCAACTGGCCAACAAAGCTAGCTCAGATTTCACAATAGGAAATGGAGGTCATGCTGACCCTGACCCTATATGAGTTTATTCCAGTGGCTGAAGTAGGCATTTAACATTATGGCACTGGGATGACATAAGAACCATTACTCAAAAAGAGTAGCAGAGGGGTTCCTAGAATGCACCTACAATAGAATCTACTAAGAGGGCTTTGGGGATATAGCTCAACAGCGCAGCGCCTGCCTGGTAAGCATCAGGGCCTGAATTTGATTTCTGGTATCCTCCCAATCCCCACCAAAAAAGAAAGGAAACTTAGGCATGAAAGCACAACCACTAGACCTCTCCCCATGAGCCTGAGGAAATTATCTAGCTTCTGTAGGGCTGATTTCTCCATTTGGAAATGAAATAAGCACATGTCTGTGATCCTAACACTTAGGAGGTTGAGTAGGAAGATTGTGAGTTTGAAACCAGCCTGGGCTACATAGCTTTTCCCATTGCATATTATCTTATAATCACCTACTTTCTTTCATCTTCAACCTTGAAATTTTCTTCAAAGATTAATGAGAAACCAGATAGGACAGTATTTGGGAGATAAAAGGGACCATAAGAGGGAGCCAGGCATGGTGGCGCATGCCTGTAATCCCAGCACTTAGGAGGCTGAAGCAGGAGGATCAGTGTGAGTTCGAGACCAGCCTGGGTGACAAAAGTGAGCTCAAGGCCAGCCTGAACTATGTAGCGAGACCCTGTCTCAAAGAGACAAAAATAAATAAATAAATAAATAAATAAATAAATAAGGACCATAAGAATATTTGGTGCATGTGTGCTGAGGAGGCCATCTGGGACTGAGCTCCCTACATTTACGGATCCCTACAACACCCCTGGCCAGAGGATTTTTTTTTTAAGATAGAAACAGGTCTTGCTATGCAATTCACACTGGACTAGAACTCACTAGGTAGCCCAGGCTGGCTTTGAATGCTTCGTGATCCTCTTGCCTCAGCCTCCTAAGTGCTGGAGATGTGCCACCATGCCCAGCACCACATAGGAATCTTTTGTTTTCTTCCATATAAGAATCTTAACAGCAACAAAAGTTATGCCCAGGGCTTTTAGCAATTACTTTGTGGCCTGCTGGAGTTGTCTATCTGACATTACAGGTACAGATGGCCAAATCTGTCTGGTTCCAGTATATGGCCAGGAGGACAGACATTTTTACAAACAAGTATATTGTCAGGTTAGTAACAATTTTGTGAGGTGTTGGGTAACAATCCCTGGCAAGGTCTTGACGCTGAAACAATCAATATGCAGACCTGAGACTTGTTCCAGGAACAAAAAAAAAAAGAACAAAGAAGTCTTACCTGTTTGTAGTATCACACACCTGTGACCCTAGCCCTAGCAATGAGGAGGCTGAGGCAGGAGGATCTTTGAAAATTTGAGGCCAGCCTAGGGTATACAGTGAGTTCAAGGCCAGCCTGAACTACATAGCAAAAGCCTGTCTCAAAAAAAAAAGAAAACAAAAAAAACAAAACAAAAAAAAAAAAAACATAAAGTTTAATGTGAGATCTTGGGAGAAGAGTAACAGAAGCTCTAGGTAATATATCAGTATGATCTGGAAAGTACGAAAAATTCCTGAGCTGAGAGTGGAGGCAGTGGATATCTGTGATCCCAATGCTTGGGAGGCTGAGGCAGGAGAAACTCCATGAGTTTGAAGCCAGCCTGGCCTACATAATGAATTAAAAGCCAGCCTGAAAAAAAAAAAAAAAAAGCCAGTCTGAATTACAGTGTGAGACTATATACAGAAAAGAAAGAAAGCTTCCTAAGCATGGATTTTGTCTGTTCTAAAATATTTTGCACAAGCCGGGCGTGGTGGCTCACGCTTGTAATCCCAGCACTCGGGAGGCTGAGGCAGGAGGATTGGTGCAAGTTCGAGACCAGCCTGGGCTACAAAAGTGAGCTCAAGGCCAGCCTCAACTGCATAGCAAGACCCTGTCTCAAAAAGACAAAAATAAAAATAAAAATAAAAATAAAAATAAAATAAAATATTTTGCACAAACATGGTCTACTTATTCACATGGAAGACTGTTTCTCAAATTTATACAGGACTTTGCCAAAAACCATCAAAGATGTAAAGTTTTTAAAAATTTTTAAATTTTTTTTGTGGTACTGGAGATTGAACTCAGGACCCTGCACTGGCCAGGCAAGTGTTTATTCTACTAAGTTATCTCCCTATCCCAGTTTCATTTTTTAATTTTTATTTTTAAAGGGTTGATTTTAAAAATAACTCATTTAGGGGTTCGGGGAGATAGCTCTGTGGCACAAATGCCTGCCTGGCAAGTGCAAGGTTGTGAGTTTGAACCCTGGTCCCGCCAAAACAAAAAAGCCTAAAAATAACTCATTTGAACTGGGTATATATTTTCAGTGGCATAGCTCCTGTCTAGGTAAGTGCAAGGTCCTGGTTTTGGCTCCTGGTACAAAGGAAAACCCCCCTCATTTAAATACTCTATACTATTATTATTATTTTTTTTTTTATTTTATTTTTTTTGGTACCAGGGATCAAACTCAGGATCTTGCACTTGCCAGGCAGGGCTTATGTCCCCTGAGTTATATCCCCAGCCCCTTGTTTATTTATTTATTTTTATTTTTATTTTTATTTTATTTTATTTGTCTTTTGAGACAGGGTCTCACTATGCAGCTCAGGCTGGCCTTGAGCTCACTTTTGTACCCCAGGCTGGTCTCGAACTCACACTGATCCTGCTGCCTCAGCCTCCCAAGTGCTGGGATTACAGGTGTGCACCACCAGGTCCAAACCCAGCCCCACATTTAACTTAATGTTCCTGCTAAGTCAGTTAGCACCCTCAGAGATGCATCCAAGATCTAGAAACTAGAGAGCAACACTCTGGCCAAGGTCTCTTGGGCCAGGTTGCCATGGAAGCAGGAAAAGGGTTTTTTTCCCTTAAATCACTACCTGTAGTGTAAACCCATCATGGCCTGGCTCATCCACTTAAGCATTGTCTACTTTCTCCCTTACAACAGAGTAGTTGCCAGGTCAGCAAGATAGCTCATCGGTCTAAAGCAAGTTTAGGCAGGCACAGGGGACTGAAGTTCAGACCCTCAGCACCACCAGCCCCACCAGCCCCCACCCTCAGGGTGGGCTGAGCCACCAAAAATCCTAACCAAACAAAAGGAAACAAAACAAACAAAAAAGCATTAGAGTAGTTGCCACAGAGACCCTATGACTTGCAAAGCCAGAAATACTTAGTCGATGGTAAATTTTCAAAAAACATTTGCTGGCCCCCAGTTTCAAAGAATCAAAGAAGGAAAGGGAGGTATTTATAGTAAATATAAATAGTGAGGAAAGTGCTGAATGAGGAGGAAAATGGTTTCAAACAGCAAGCAAGGGTGGGCAGGAATCAGCAACAGATATTTGTGGAGAGCATGCTGTGTCCAACACAAAGGAAATGGACAGCTCAGCTTTGAGATTAATAAATAAACAAAAAGCTGTAAATGAAAGAGAGGGCCTAAGGAGTCAGAAACTAACTACACGTTTACACAGGCAGCTCAGACTATCTGAGAAGCTCTTATGAAAACAGAATTTGTCAGCACTACCTAGACAAAAAAAAAAAAAAGGGCAAGATATAGCAAGGTGGCAAGGTCATTTTGAACTTTTTCTTTAGACAAGGTCTTGCTACGTAGCCCAGGCTGGCCAGCCTTAAACTCGTGGGCAATCCTCCTTCCTCAGGCTCCTAAATGCTGGGATTATAGGCTTGGACCACCACATTTGGTGGTTACAAACATTTTTTTCTTGAGTTTGTCTACTATTAATTAATCAATTGATTAATTTTGTCTTTTTGGCAGTTCAGGCCGGCCTTGACCTCACTATGTAGCTCAAGCTGGCCTTGAACCTACAACAATCCACCTGCTGCAGCCCTCCTGAGTGCTGAGATTACAGGCATGGGCCACTATGCCTGGGTGTGTTTTAAATTGTGTTAAAGCATACCTACATGCACCAGGCATGGTAATGTATGTCTCAATCCTAGCTACTAGGGAAGCTAAGGTAGGAAGAGCAAAAATTTAAGGCCAGCCAGGAGATGTAGCTTAGTGGCACCAAGTTCAGTCCCTAGGGCCACATATGTACTCCACACTTAAAGGAGGTTTAAATGAAGATAGCTCCATTTTAACAGTTCTGTAGCAGTAAGTGATATTCACATTCTTGAACAGCCACATTTGAGGTCCTCTGATCTGAGATGAAATCAGATGCTGTTTAGAAAGAAACAAGGGGACGGGCACGGTGGCTCACGCCTGTAATCCCAGCACTTGGGAGGCTGAGGCAGGAGGATCGTTGTGAGTTCGAGACCAGCCTGGGCTACAAAAGTGAGCTCAAAGCCAGCCTGAAATGCACAGTGAGACCCTGTCTCAAAAAAAAAAAAAAAAAAAAAAAAAAAAAAAAAAAAAAAAAAAAAAAAAAAAAAAAAAAAAAAAAAAAAAAAAAAAAAAAAAAAAAAAAAAAAAAAAAAAAAAAAAAAAAAAAAAAAAAAAAAAAAAAAAAAAAAAAAAAAAAAAAAAAAAAAGAAAGAAACAAGGGGATACAGGAGTACAAAGGATAGGACATGAAGGTCATAACACCATTGTAAGGGGCAAGGGTTGGGAGGGATTGGTGAAAGGGATAACAACAGAAATACATACTCATTGATATATTGTGTTAGATTGTCTGTCACCAGGAAAACAATAGCATTGTGTCCCTTCCTAACTATTTATCAGGCTTTTTTTTTTTTTTTTTTTTTTTTTTTTGAGACCAGGGATTGAACTCAGGACCTTGCACTTGCCAGGCAAGCGCTTATTCTACTGAGCTATCTTCCCAGCCCCTATCATGATGCTTCTTATGACTCTCAGCCCTTCCCCTTTTGTGTGGATCAAGAGATTGTTCAAATCTACCATCTTCAGGAACCCCTCGGTGTGTGACTCCTTTGGGTGGAGAGCTGCTTCTCCGCTAGGGCTTGGGAAGGTGCAACAGTGCCCTCTGCTGATTAGCACCCGGATAACAAAATCCTATCCCGTAGATCAGTGGTTCTCAACCTTTCTAATGCCTGACCCCACAATACAGTTCCTCATGTTGCAGTAACCCCAAACCAAAAAATATTTTGGTGGCTACTTCAAAACTGTAATTTTGCTACAGTTATGATTCAGAATGTAAATACCTGATATGCATTATGTATTCTCATTGCTACAAATCAAACATAAACAGTGATTAATCACAAAAACAATAATTATATGTTGAGAGCCGGGCGTGGTGGCTCACGCCTGTAATCCCAGCACTTGGGAGGCTGAGGCAGGAGGATCGTTGTGAGTTCGAGACCAGCCTGAGCTACAAAAGTGAGCTCAAAGCCAGCCTGAACTGCACAGTGAGACCCTGTCTCAAAAAAAAAAAAATAATAATTATATGTTGAGAAATATTTATTACTAATTCCAATAAATAACATTTCACCATGGCATAGCATGAGTTTAAATATGCATTTTCTGATAGCTTTAGGCGACCCCCGTGTTTTGGTCGTTCAACCCCCTCTGGGGTCGCGACCCACAGGTTGAGAACCGCTGCCGTAGATCCTCTGATTATTTCAAAGACAATTTAGAAAAACAATTCTTATAAGCTGGCAAAGAATCTACCTGAACAGATTTTAAAAGGAAGCTAGTGTGAGAGGGTCTTTGAAAGATGAGTCCTCAAAATGTCTTTTAGATTTTTCTTGAAAATTTTGTAGGCGCTGAGGTATATAGCTCAGTGGCATAACAAGCACAAGACCCGATTTTGATCTCCGCCACCGCCAAAAATAAAAAGTTTTGGAGTTTGTGGCAAGGTATGTGAAAGCAGAGGCTTGTTAAGATGTCCGGCCTAGCGGGTACATGGGTGGTGGGAAGACAGGGTTAACTTCGAGAGCGTAATGGGTAGCACTACACTTGAAAATGGGCCAGCCATTATGCGCAACCTGCCTGGCCCAACAAGCTACACCTAAAAGCGCCACCCAGTCACCATGGTAGCTGTCTGCTTTTTTTCCAACCCCACCCTCCTTTACCAACCCTAGGAAAAGCTGGCCCCAAGCAGTCGCCCAGGGCAACGGTGGGGCCGCGCCCACCGCCCAGCGCTCAGCGCCCAGCAGGCTCTCCTTCCCGCCTGCCTGGCAGTAGGCGGGTACCTTACGTCACTTCCGGGTAGTGGGTGAGTTCCGGTATTTCAGGGCGGAGTAGGCGGAAGTAGGGGCGAGAAGCGGCTGTAGCGCCTAACCGAGAAGGCAGGGGCCAAGACTGAGAGGTTGCTGGGTGGGCACTATGGCCGGGATCACCACCATCGAGGCGGTGAAGCGCAAGATCCAGGTCCTTCAGCAGCAGGCCGATGATGCAGTGGAGAGTGCCGAACGCCTCCAGCGAGAAGTGGAGGGAGAAAGGCGGGCTCGGGAACAGGTACGGAGAAGGCGAGGCGCATGAGGAAGCTACTGGCACCTGGAACGCGTTCTCTTTTGCTGTGGAGTTAGAAGAGCCGGAGGCAAAGTTGGAGCCCTGAGGGCGGGTGGTGCTCAGTTCCGAGTGGGCGAGAATGGGGCCGGGGTTCTCAAGCGAGCAGGCTTGATGTTTGAAGGGGCTGAGCTTCGCGGGGCCGACGAAGGATTTTCTTCCCAGCTCATTCATTCAGTCTCTTGGAGCCGGGCGCGGCCAGGGGAGGGGCTCAGCATCCGTTCCCTCCCCCGCAGTCCCATAAAGGGTGGATGGAGGGCTCTGGTTTGGCGTGAGGTTTGCTACCCAAAAGGCGAGCGTTTGTAGTGAGTACTCCTCTGGTCTGGGCGGGGCAGGGACCCTAACTAACTTCCTTTGAGAGGCTGAGGGCTGCAGGGTGGGAACTGCCGGAAAGCCCCCGGTTTGGCCGGCTGCTAGCTTTTCCGCTCCCTCCTCCTCCTCAGGAAATGAGGCTGCAGTCGGCCGAGAGGAAGCGCGGTACCCTCCCTCCATGGTGGAGCTTGAGGCCGCCACACACCGCCTCCCATCCTCCGGCCGTGGGCCTTTTCCTCTAACTGGGACTCATAACTTTTGCACCCACACTCGGGCAACGTGAGGCAGGAGGGGAGACATGGTACTGCTGTGCCTACATGGGTGCAAATGTAGGAGCCTACCTAACTTGCCTGGCCTTGCCCAGGATGTCCTGGAAGGCAGGAACTTCTGCCACATGCAGACCTTTGTTGCTGAAGTGTAATCAGTGCAAGCTGAACTCGTCTAGAGATATTTCCACCAGCAAGGTTGATAAGGGAGTGTACTGCCGAGAATCAGACGCAGTGCCAGCCAGTCTCAGGGCTTCAGATTGACCTGGGCAAGGTGGTGTGGGCGGAAACAATGAGTTCTGTTTACATCTAGTGATGTTCTTTAGCTCCTTTCCTAATTACGAAGTACAGTATCTTTTTTTAAAAAAAAGATCTGTACTTGTTCACCTGGTGGGATGTGAGTCTTGAGATTTCTTGAAACCAAGAAGTGTTTCAAAGTGGTTGACCAGTGTTAGTAAGCAGATACCCCGAGTTGAGGCTTTGGGTTTTGGAGGATTTTAAGACTAAAGTAGCCGGGCGCTTTTATGATTTATTGGTGTTCTGTTTTAGTTTTTTCCTCTTGCTTTATTTTTATTTTTTTTCTTCTGCTACAGAGAGTGAATAGAAATGTTTTCAGTGGGTGGGGACTAGAGTTTGGAAAAGAATGGGAAAGGTACATCTGCCCTCAGATTAATCCTTGGTCTTTGTTAGAATACTTATTTATTATTACTACTAATTTATTTTGGTTCTGAGAATTGAACTCAGGAACTCTTGTTTTCCAAGCAGGCACTATGACACTGAGCTATATCCCTAGCCTAGAGTGCTTACTTTTATAACTGGACAGAGATGCTAGAGCTTATTGTCCCTCCATCACTTTTGTTTTGAGATACTTACGTAGCCCACAGTGAACTCGTTTGTAGTCCTCCTGCCTCAGTTTCCTAGTGCCAAGACACAAGTGGGGTGGGTGAAATGTTCCTTTGAGTGTATGTTAGTGACTTCTGATTACTAGTTCAAGTGAGACTCTTCATAACTAGCAACATTTTCTCATCTCCTTTGTTCTGGAAGCCAGATAGCCTTAAAGGGGAAGACAGGATGTTGCAGAAGGAACTGGTTGTGTTGAGCTGCATAATCTTAGGCTGCACATTTGAATATTATCCCCCAGGGGAGTAGGGAGATAGCTCAGTGGAATAAGTGCTTATCTGGCAAGCTCAAGGTTCTGAGTTCAATGCCTGGTACTGCATAAATAAATAAGTAAATAAAATAAAAAATAAATATTATCCCTCAGACCCCCCAGCAATAGTCGTAGGGTGGATGACCTATGTGGTTTTGGTAATTTTTCTTGTACGAACCCTTGGCTTTTTTACCACCTTTGGTAACTCTTAGGTTGGTAAAATGAGCAGTTTCACATGTTTTTAAGCTACTTCCTTCCCTCAGAGCCTACTACGTTTGCTTGTTGGGCTGTGGGGAAGTACGCAGAGGGGAAGTAGAATGGTAGTTAAATATTGGTGAAACCAGTGTCTTCTGTTCCCTACTTGACAGCCTAATCTTTTGACTTTTTGTTATGGTGAACTTTGAAACATTACTGAGAAAACAGTGGGAAGGAAAGGGCTGCTCTGTGGACCTGTTCTTCTCAGATGGCTTTTGGGAAGGTGGGGCTTGCTGTTCCTTCTGCTGGATCTGGAAGCATGGTGCTCTTTGGTCCTATCCCATTCTGCTAGCAGGGCTATTAATTTTTTCTTGATCATCTAAGCGACTCCTGTTGCAAAGCTGAAGCACTGAAATTCTGACATAAGTTGTTATTTTCTGGCTTTGGCCGGACGTTAACTTTTTTTCCACTTTACTTTTAGACCAGGTCTTGCTATGTGGTTCAGGCTGACCTGGGAACTCACATTGATCCCCCTGCATCATCCTCCTGAGTGCTGGGATCACAGGTGTTTGCCACTGGTGACAACATAAAATTTAATGTAGTCTTAACTGTTTTTTGGTGGTGGGAATAAAGATAAATATAACCTAAAATTTACCATTGTAACTTCTATTTATTTGGGGGGGGGGTGGGATCTAGGTTGGGCTTGAACTCCAGGGCTCCAGTGATCTTTCTGCCTTAGCTAGCCTGCCAAATATTTTGCATCCGGGACTATATGCATGTTCTCTCAAGCTGGGTTAACTATTGTAACTGTGGGTGTGGGTGTGGGTGGTGCTACTGGAGGTTGAAGTAGTGTATCAAAATGAGCTACATAACTGAGGTACATCCCTAGCTTGTTTATTTGGATATAGAATCTCATGAAGTTGTCTAGGCTGGGCTGGAACTTGAGATTCTCTTGTGCTGCCTTCCAGAGTGCTGGAATTACAGGTGTACGCCACCATAGCTTTTGTAACTTCTTAAATATACACCTTACCCCCACCCTCACCCCCATGCCTCTCTCCTAATTTACCTGGTATGTTGAGAGTGAGTGGCTTTGAATAGCAGTTTCTGGCCCTAATCCCGTATTCCTGGCCTCTGAGGTGGGAGTACCAATGGTGTGGCTCTATCCTGTTATCCCCCACCGCCTTCCTGGAGCACCAGCACACAGGAGAGAGGCAAAAAGCCCTTTGAGCCGGGCGTGGTGGCGCACGCCTTTAATCCCAGCACTCGGGAGGCTGAGGCAGGCGGATTGGTGCAAGTTGGAGACCAGCCTGGGCTACAAAAGTGAGCTCAAGGCTAGCCTCAACTGTATAGCGAGACAATGTCTCAAAAAGACAAAAAAAAAAAAAAGCCCTTTGCTCCAGTACTGCCTCCAAGGCCCCACCTTTGTTTACCCTGGGCAGGGTGATTGCTCTGCCTCCTCACAACTTGCCACCCTTCAGTGAAACTTAAATTCCCTAAGGACACAGTGTATAGTTCCCTGAGTGGATAGATTTTGTGAATACAGTCAACAGAGCAGCATTCTAAGCTCAAGGCTAACTTCTAGTACTCTTCCTTCTGAATTCCATCTGTCTCTTTTATCTAAAAAGAGAAACCCCAGTGTGGCCAAGAGCCAGATTTAAGTTAATCCCCTTCTGTCCTTGGCCTTGTTCTGCCTCTGCGCACCAGCACCCTCTTGGTCTTTCCCGGTGAGGACTGTGGTACTGCTTGCTGCTCTGCGTGGAGAATGGTGACATTTAAACCAAACTCACAGCTGCGGCTGCTGTCGACATCTTCTAGTTGACCCCATTGCTGCTGCATTTCACTGCCACTTCCTCACCCAAGATCTCCACCAGGACAGTGGAGAATCCTATTATTACCTGAAAGAAAAGGCACCAAATTGTCCAGGCTGGGCAGCGGTGAGCAGGCTGAAGGGCCAAAACCACATCTAGGTGGGCATGCTAAAACCTGGGGTGATTGATTACAGGAGCCCCAGGGAGGGTCTGGTCTGCAAAGGTAGCTTGTTGGATCTGCTGTATTGGTTCTTAATGCTTAGCCACAAGGGAAGACAGAGGCCCTGGATGGAGCTGAAGTCAGGTTGTCTTCCTTCTTTAACAGAGGATCAGATCTTGATTCTGCAGGCTTTTGTTTCTTTATAAAGATAGCGGACTTTCAATGGGAGAAGGAAGCAAACAAAACCCAGCTATGTCCAAGGCTGGACACCCCCAACTCTTTCTCTGAAGCTTTTGTAGAGGGTCTCATCTTGAAGCCTGCTTTTGGTTCAGGCTTCTTGCGTTCACGCTTTTGCTCTCCTCTCTTTTTAGCTTTGCGAAGAATTCTATTGTAAATGCTGGTTTGTGGGAGAAACTGCCGAGCCTGCTTGTTGTCATGGGAACCACACCCCCACCCCCAGAGCCTGTTATCTTCTACTTCAGTTTGGGTGACTGCTGAGCTGGATAGGGACTTACATTTCATGAGCCTCTTCCAAATTTAGTCCATTTTTCATCTTCTCATGTTAAGCATCTGAAAGAGGCTAAATCATTGTACTGTACTGCCAGGGTTTCAGAGTTCCTGATAGCCTGCCATGCTCTTGACTGACTGGCCTTGTTGAATTTATGAGAAGTCTATGTTATTCTAGGGGATGTGAATTTTTCTTAGAAGAAATAGAAGCAAAGAATATTGGGCTGGGGAGATAGCCCAATAGAATACACCCTTGCCTGGCAAGTGCAAGGTCCTGAGTTCAAGCCCCAGTACCACAAAAGCAAACAAGCAAAAGAAGCAAAGAATATTTGTCTTTGTGAATGTTTTGGTGTTTTCAATAGTTAAGAACATAGTGTTTCTTAGTATTCTAGCTACTTTACTTTTCCTATAGCCTGGTGCTTAGATTATAGCTTGAGCTCCCTCCCCCTTTCCCAGTTCTTTGAACCTTCTGTATATATGGAATTTTTCATTCAGATCCTGATAATGAATACACGTCTTTTGGGCCTCTCCATAAAGCTGATGGCCCAGATTTCTACAGTTGCTGCCACCCCTGCCTGCTAGGAGGAAATCAGGGTAATGGAATTCAGGTACAGTCTGGGCTTCAGAGGAGAGATCATGTTTACCAAGTGCTCAGATAACATCTGAACTGGGTGGTGTGCAGGGCAGGTTAAATTCTTGTGTGGTTAAAGTGGTCATAGGAGGCTTTCCTGCCACATGCCCACTGCCTCCTCCATTGCTTGTTTCTAATTCCATAGCCACTCATTTGGGCTATTCAGACTCAAACTTCTATCTCATTGCGGGATGAAAGCCAGGGAGGTTATCATAAATTGTGCTGGAGAGTGAAGCTAAGACAAAGACTTGAGAATTAGAGAGGAGGCAGTTCAGATATTTGGAGGGGTGGTGCTGGGAGTGGCGGAAATACTTTCCTTCTCTTCTTTTCTCAAAACCTTTCTCTGTCTCTGTTGTAATGTCATCAAAACAATCTCAGGCAGAAGGAGCTCTTCTTTCCTCAACACCCCAAAGGAGGAAGAGAACAAGCTGACAGGGTAGGGTATAGGTAACCCTGTGCTTCATTCTTTGCTTTCCAATCTGGAAGTCTCTTCTGGAAGACATTTCTCTTGGCTAGTTGTCTTCCTGATGTAGCAGATAAGGTGGTCCGAAGGTTGACAACTTGATTTAAACAACAAATCGGGAAAAAAAAAAAAATTATTATTATTTTTTTTTTTTTTGGCAGACTTAGTTCATTTTATTTTTGTGTAAAAACCCTTCATGTTGTAGCTATGGCTGGAGCTTGAGTCCTCTGGACAGAGACTCTGGTATGGGTTTTTACAAGATGGTTGGTAAATTCCTCCTGATAAGGGAGACTTGGTGAACACAGTCTCTTTCCAGAAGTCAGGGATCAGATAGCTGTAGGTCTTGGAGATGGCGTCAAAGGTGGCCTTAGCAAAGTTGCCCAGGGTAGCAGTGCAGCCCCTAGCAGAGGTGTAGCAGTCATCAATTCCAGCCATCAGCAGCAGCTTCTTGGGCACAGGGGCTGAGACAATGCTAGTGCCTCTGGGGGCAGGGATCTGACGCACCAACACAGAGCCACAGTGGCCAGTCACCTTGCAAGGAACAGTGTGGGGCTTGCCAGTCTTGTTTCCCCAGTAGCCTCTCCTCACAAGAACAATGGAGAGCTTGGCCAGGATGATGGCCCCATGAATGGCAGTGGCTGCTTCCTTAGAGCACTTTACACCCAGGCCAATGGGACATTGTAGTCTCCAATGGCGACAAATACTTTGAACCTGACCAGGTGGCCAGCATGAGTTTGCTTCTGCACAGGTGTGATCTTCAGAACCTCATCCTTGAGGGATGTGCCCAGGAAAAAAGATAAATTTCCTCCAGGGACTTGATCTTCATGTCTTTAACCAGCCGGCCCAGCTTGGTGACAGGAATCCACTCTTTGTCCTCAGCCTTACTGCCATGAGCCCCACGGCCTCGGCCCTGGCCCTGGCCTCTGCCATGCCCACGCCCTGGAAGGTACTTGCAAAGCCTACGCAGAAGCCGCCACGGCCTCCCATGTCTGGGTCCCTGGGACCTCCGGCCCCTCTCACTGTACTGGCGTCATCTGTCGTTTGGTGTTTTCCAGAAAGAGAACAAATTGAAAATTTACAAACAACTTTTTAAGAAGCCTTGCGTATTTATGTTTCTACTTATTGAGACATTTATAAGAAAGTTGCTGAGCAGGAGACACAGCTCTCAGCAGAGTGAGCCCTTCTCTAGCTGTTTTCTGTGATCCCAGTATGTTCAGGAATTTGAACTGAGTCCAGAAGGGGATGGTACTGTCACTGGTTTGGACAAGAAACTGGGCTTTTTTTTTTTTTTTTTTTTCCCTGTCTTTTTGAGATAGGGTCTCGCTATGCAGTTCAGGCTGGCCTTGACCTCACTTTTGTAGCCCAGGCTGATCCTCCTGCCTCAGCCTCCTAAGTGCTGGGATTACAGATATGCACTACCACAACTGGCTGAAACGGTGCTTTGAAAGACTCTTTCTGTGAAACATAAGGGAGTTTGTTGATATAGCTGTAAAGCTACATCTGCTCTGATTCTGGTGCATTTAAACTAGGGCACGTTTTGCCATAGTATGCTCCAGGGTCTTCCCTGTCTGTGGTCAGCCCATTTTTATTGTCATAGCTGGTCCATTTTTTTAAATTTTTATTTATTTATTTTTTTTTAATATTTTCTTTTCTTTCTTTCTTTCTTTCTTTCTTTCTTTCTTTATTTTTTGTCTTTTTGAGACAGGGTCTCGCTATGCAGTTGAGGCTGGTCCTGAGCTTACTTTTGTAGCCCAGGCTGGTCTCGAACTCGCACCGATCCTCCTGCCTCAGCCTCCCGAGTGCTGGGATTACAGGCGTGAGCCACCATACCCGGCCTTTATTTTTTTCTTGTTTCAGAATTTTTGTTTATTTTTATGGCTGGCTCAGCCTGCCCTGAGGGCAGGGGTGGTGCAGCATGTGGTGCCGGGGATCGAACTGCGGTCCCTGAAGCCGCCTAAGCTTTCCCAAGCAGGCGCTTTAGACCACTGAGCCATCCTGCCGGGCCCCCCATTTTTTTAAAAAAACGTTATTTATTTATGTTATGCCTGGCTCAGCCTGCCCTGGGGGTGGGGCTAATGCAGTATGTGGTGCCAGGAATCAAAACCTGGTCCCTGTGGTTGCCTAAGCAGGCATTTTAGACCGCTGAGCTATCTTGCCAGCTCCATAGCTGTTTTTTTTTTTTGTAACCATGTTTCTGTTGTCCTTTTCGATTCAAATGCAGGCTGAAGCAGAGGTAGCCTCCTTGAACCGCAGGATCCAGCTGGTTGAAGAGGAGCTGGACCGTGCACAGGAGCGCCTGGCCACTGCCCTGCAAAAGCTGGAGGAAGCTGAGAAAGCTGCCGATGAGAGTGAGAGGTCTGTAGGGGAGCTTGAGGGAGTGAGGCGTCTTTATTTCTGGCTTTGGGGATTGAACCTAGGGCTTGTGAATGCTAGGGAAACCTAGCAGTGAACTGTACCCCAGTTCCTTCTCTTGTTTTGAGGCACAGTCTTGCCAGGTTGCCCAGATTGACCTCAAATTTTCCGTCCTCCTGCCTCAGCCTTCCTAGTAGCTGATATTATAGCACTGGGCATGTTGACTTCAAAAGATGTTCAGGCCACTGTATACTCTCACAGTGGCCTACCTCACCCTACAGAGTATACTTTTTTCTTTTAGTTGGCCTGAACTCACTCTGTGGAGAACATTTCTTTGTTTGTTTTTGTTTTTTTTTTAAGAATTTTATTTATTTACTTATTTATTTTTTTCTTGTTTCAGAACCTTTGTTTTGTTTATTCACTCATTTTTATGGCCGGCTCAGCCTGCCCCAAGGGCAGGGCTGCCGTAGTATGTGGTGCGGGGGATCAAACCGTGGTCCCTGAAGCCGCCCAAGCTTTCCCAAGCAGGTGCTTTAGACCACTGAGCCATCCTGCCGGGCCCCATAACATTTCTTTTCTTTTTTTTTTTTAAGTCTTTAATGAGTGTAAAACTTTAATACCTTAAAAAAAAACAAGTTCATGAATGAGGAAGTAGCTCAGTTATAGAGTGCTTGCCTAGAATGTTCTGACCAAAATTTTTCTTTCCTCCCTCTTTTCTTCCTTTTTGTTTGTTGCTAGGCACTGAACCCATGGCTTCAGACATACTGTGCAAGCAAATACTCTACCACTGGGTTGCACTCCTAGCCCCAGATCTGGTTTTCACAATAATGACCATTATATTATTGGATTTTCTTTTTTTTCCCTTCTATCTGCATATTCTGTCCCCTTGGAGAAAGCAATTGAGTACAGTTAGCTGAACTTTGAGGTTTCACTTGTCTTTGTTATTTCTCTGTAAATGGGTCAGCTATTCCTTATAGTGGGTCAGCTGTCTGGCTTCTGCTTTCTGGAAGCATATGCACCTATTTGTGAGGTTAATCCCACTAAAACAGACTCTCAAAGTCAGGACTAGAAGTATCAGCCAGTCTACAAGTATCAGCCACTCCTGGGAATGGACTGGAAATTCAGATTCTCGGTTTCTACTTCTGACGCTCTGAATCACAAACACCACCAGAGGTGGATCCCAGTGATGCGCCTCCTCTCAGCCCTGTCTGCTGTACTGTCAGAACAAGTGGGCAAGGGAAGGTAGGATCTTGGACCCAACCCCTGCTCCGTTAGAATAATTACAAGAGGGTCCAGGCACTGATGTTTTAAAAATTTCTCAGTAATTTTGATGTGTGGTTAGGGGTGAGAAACAGATCACAGCTCATCTTTATGAACTGCTGGTTAGTTCCTCATCACGTGTGAGGCAATGCAGAACAGAGATGCGTAACATCTTGAGCTTCACTTTTCAGAATTAAAAGTCCCCTGCTAAAGCTGGGCATGGTAGAACACACCTGTGATCCCAGCCTTTGGGAGATTGAAGCAGGAGGGTCAGTCCTGAGGTTGAGGTAGCCTGGGCTATATAGAGTTAAGAGTAAGAGTCCAAGTTATAGAAAGTAAGAAAAACAGCAGCTTTTGCATATAGCTATGTAAGACTTTTTTTTTTTTTTTTTTTTTTTTTTGAGACAGGGTTTCACTATGCAGCTCAGGCTGGCCTTGAGCTCACTTTTATAGCCCAGGCTGGTCTCGAACTCGCACTGATCTTCCTGCCTCAGCCTCCCGAGTGCTGGGGTTACAGGCATGCACCTCCACGCCCGGCATATATAAGACATTTTTAGAAAGAATATTAAAAAGTTATCTCTGATGGGCAGGACTAGAAATGGGGAGGGAGACTTAGTTTTAACTTACAGTCTTAGACAATACACTTAAATATTTAATGTATTAATAAGTAGTGATATATTTAGTAGAAAAAGCTTTGAGAGAATTAGATTTCCATGTTAGTGACAAATGGAGGAATGGGCTTTCAGAGATGCAATTTTGAGTCCCTTGAAATGAAACCGATGGCGGATTCCTCAGAGCATTGTGCTAAGTTCATCCTGTTCCTGGCAGAGGTATGAAGGTTATTGAAAACCGGGCCCTAAAAGATGAAGAAAAGATGGAGCTCCAGGAAATCCAGCTTAAGGAAGCTAAACACATTGCCGAAGAGGCAGATAGGAAGTATGAAGAGGTGAGCCTCCTTGTGTGTGTCCTCCTGTCCTCAGTGACATCAGGCGTTGGCCATCGTGGGGGATGGTGCCTTCATTTCTCTGAGGGGTACCTGACCTCTTTCTGTAGGTGGCTCGTAAGTTGGTCATTATAGAAGGAGATTTGGAACGCACAGAGGAACGAGCTGAGCTGGCAGAGTCGTGAGTATTTTGCTCCCCCAATCTTGTCAGACCTTTCTGTCCCTTTGCCTATTCACTAATCATAAACTAGCATTCCTTCAACCTTGTTAAACAGGGCCTGGGGGTGGGAGTCATCTATCTGTAATGCTTCTTTAGGGCTCTAAAGATGGCTTCGGGCTTCTTAACTAGTAACAGGCAACAAATGAAGCTTGCTGTTTCCTCTGGGGAAGTTTACAAATTGAGTGAATATAAAACTGAATAGATGGTGAACAGGTTACTGGAAGGACCCTACTGGGTCCTTCGCTCCTTGAGACATGGATGAGCCTATACTAACTTGAGATCCAGTCAGTTTTTACCATGTTGCCAGTCTGCTGGGGAACCTGAGGGAAGAGCAGACCTTAACTGCTCCTTGACCTGGCCTTGTCTAACAAAGTAAGCGCTTGGTGCATACTCATGCGTGCTTCCCTTCCATTCCCCTCCCTGACATGACATCCCATGACCATGATGGTGTTTTCTTACCATTAAAAAATTTTTTTTTTCCCCATTATGCTGCTTGTTTCCTTGCTGTGTTCCTTTTTGACCTTTCTCCCTCCCCACAACCTGGCCTGTGCCATCCCCGTGACTGTCACTAACAGCCGTTGCCGGGAGATGGATGAGCAGATCAGACTGATGGACCAGAACCTGAAGTGTCTGAGTGCTGCTGAAGAAAAGGTACTAACCCTAAGCCTGCAGGGAGGCTACATGTGTTGTGTGGTTTTGTTTGGTTTTGTCTGTTTTGCAGCTGCCTCCCCTCCACTGGTTGACTGTCGAGTGCTCTCTCATCTCCTCATGGAATGCTCCATTCTTTCCACTACTTGCTCTTTCACGTCTTTTCCTAGTTGCTTCCCTGCCTCTCCTTAGGGTCTCTCCTACTTCCCCTGGGTGGTTTGGGGCCTGTTTGGGTTGAGCACTCCTTCCCTCCTCCATTTCAGATAGCAGTTAGGACTTACTCTGGGGAGCAGTTTCTTTCAAATGCTCTTTTCTTTATTAGTGCTCAAGACATTTTAAGCCCAGAGCTTCTCGCTCATGACATGTTCCCTGGTAGAGGGAGGAGGGTTGATGCTTGCTCAGTTTTACCTAGGGCCTTCTCTTCCCCAATGTGTCTTCCAACTCTACATACAGGTTCAATTCACCTCTTGTGTGTCTCTCTCCCTTTTTTATCCTCTTCCTCTTCCCTTTCCTTTCCTGCGGTATTTAAAATGTTCACAGTAAGTGTTCTGAGCTGGAGGAAGAGCTGAAGAATGTCACCAACAACCTCAAGTCTCTTGAGGCTCAGGCGGAGAAGGTAGGGGCTGGTTTGTGAAGGTGTCAGGCTTTGGGCCTGGGCCCAGCCCTGCCCTTAGTGAATGACTAGAGATACTCAATTCTCTGTAGTCCAGTGAGAATGCCCCCACCCCCACTGTCCATTCAGATTCCGGGTTGAATGCTAATTCCTGTACACTCTGATTGCCTTTGTTAAAATAGCTTAATGGTCTCGAGTGCCTGGAGTCAGTTACAGGCCTCCAGCGAAAAGTGCTATGCTGAAAGGCAATTACCAGGGCTCCTAACAGACCACCTAGCAAACAGATGGGATCAGCAAGTGTATGTTTCTCTGAGACATAATGAGCAGTGAAGACCAGTGACTTCTCTGTACCATCCCAGGGGAATGTTTAAGTGCTCTGAATGTGGAGTGTCACTATCTCTGTTCCCTAAGCAAGAGAAAAGAAAAATGCCTCCTTAGGTTGATAAGAATAACATTAACGTTTAGATTTGTTTTACTTATTTATTTTTTAACAGTAGAAAAACTTATTAGAAAAGGAATGGGGAATAGGAATAGTCTCTGACTCAGGAACAATCCCAAATGGGTTGCCTTAGGTCCACTTTAAAAATAAAAGTTCTAGCTAGGCCTGGTGGAATGTGCCTGTAATCCAGCACTCAAGAGGCTGAGGTAGGAGGACTGCCATGAGTTTGAAGTTGGCCTGGGCTACATAAATGAACACAAGGATAGCTGGCACTACATAGACCTGTCTCAAAAAAAAATTTCTGGAGCTGGGTGTGGTGATACACACCTGTAATCTAGTATTTGGGAGGCTGAGCCAGGAGGGTTGCTGCAAGTTTTAGGCCAGCCTGAACTACATAGGGAGAACTTGTCTCAAAAATGTTCTAGAGGAGGCTCTAAAGAAATATATGAATTGGGCGTGGTTGCGCAAGCCTGTAATCCCAGCACTTGGGTGGCTGGGGCAGGAGGATCGGTGCAAGTTCGAGACCAGTCTGGGCTACAACAGTGAGCTCTAGGCCAGCCTGAACTGCATAGAGAGACCCTGTCTCAAAAAGACAAAAAGAAATATATGGACCCAGGAACCTATTGTGCAGATGTACAACCTTGTCTTACGGGTCATTCAGCCAGTGAAGCCCAAGAGGATATCCAGTGTGAGAATAAATGTAGGAAGGGGATATTGTCTGGGACTGCTTTCTACTCTGAAAAGTTTTATTCTACTTCTCTTACAGTACTCACAAAAAGAAGACAAATATGAGGAAGAAATAAAGATTCTTACTGATAAACTCAAGGAGGTGAGCAGAGAGGATGATAGAAAAGGACTTAAAACCCTGAGAGCCAGATAAGGCATTTGTGTGGGCTTAGACTGGCTGGCTTTGGTTTGGGAGTTCTAGGAATAGAAAGGGGAAGAGAGACCCTTTTCTTTTTTCATGTTCCTCATTCTGACTGATTTTGTGTTCCCCCAGGCGGAGACCCGTGCTGAGTTTGCTGAGAGATCAGTAGCCAAACTGGAAAAGACAATTGATGACTTGGAAGGTACGGAGCCTGGTAGAGAGATTTGAGTGGAGACTTGCCCTGAACCAGGAGCCCTTTTCCCTGTGCACTAAAGGGAATTCAGAGTGATGGGGCATGTGTGCCATGTCCTATCCTGTTCCACAGCCAGGTGAAGTGGGTCCGGCCCCTGAGTTGGATTTCAATAGACTACCTAGTATTTCTGGAATTTGTCTCTTCTCTGTGGGGAGAGTGGTACTGGCTGGCTGTGCTTATATCAGTTTAGTTCTAAGTCTTTAGTGTGATGAAATGGAAGCCAAGATTTCAGAAGACAGCAAGGGTGCGTGTTATCACCCTATGGCTACTTTTGGCAGCCCTACCCACCCTTTTCCAAGGGAGGACCTGTGGCTTGCCATGGTCCAGAGCTGATCAGTGGCAGGAGCTGTGGACATTCTTCTTGTCCCTGCAGTCTGGCATCTGCTTTTGCTTTGATGAGGAAAGATGTCTTGCTTTGGGAGCTTTGCAGTGTGCTCCCTTGGCATACTCTTGGTACCAGGTTGTTCTGCAACAGATTTTGGAGAGGCAACCTATAGCCCAAAGGAGCCAACAGTATCAGTCACACTTAGACACAGAAGTGTCCATTGGTGCTGGTTACTTGTTTGTACACGTTCTGCCTTTTCTATTTTTTGTTAAATTGTTAGCAATAGCCTGAACTGGTTAACTGAGTGAGAGTTGTATCCTTGTGTGTACCTCTGGTAACAGGACTATGCCTAGGTTCTCAACTCTCACTGCAAGTAATTAGAGTCATTACAAATTACACTTGCTCCTGTGGGACAGTGGATCTAAGCATAGCCAGTCCTGGCTGCCAGAATTGACGTTTTCTGGTGTTTAGACACACAGTCACACATTTCTTCATTTCTAATGATTCCCTCTCTTCATCTGCTTCTGATACCTTTCACTCTGACCCCCTTGTTCTTCCCTGTGGTTCCTGTGCCTGCCCAGATGAGCTCTATGCCCAGAAACTGAAGTACAAGGCCATTAGCGAGGAACTGGACCACGCCCTCAATGACATGACCTCTATGTAACTATCTGACAGCAGAGTGGGGCTGGCTCTTGGCTTGTGGGTGGGTGGGGATACAGGCTATGCATAGCGTGCTTTGGTTTTGTCCTTTGGAAACTAGAATCTTTACACTTACTTTTAAACATTGGTGCTGGTTACTTGTTTGTCAAAAGCTAATGAGGCATTTAATTTGCCTGAGTGCTAAATCCCTGATTCATGTATAATTTTTATACTTCACATTTTTAGTCTGTACATTGTGACCTATGTTATTTATTTCTCAAGAAGGGACACTAAGGGGCCAGAAAGATAGCTCAGGGATGCAAGTGCCTGACTGGCAAGTGCAAGGCCCTGAGTTTGATCCCTGGTTCCACAAAAAAAAAAAAGAAAAGAAAAGGAAAGGAAAGAAAAAAAGAAGGGACACTAATAGAGCAAGTGACTTGGGCCCTCATACATTGTAATAGAATTCAAACCTCTTGGGTATATTTGACCTGTACCATTCAGGAGAAATGACCATGGTAGGAAATAAATCAGGCTGAGCCTCAGAAGCAAGCCAAGTTGTAAGCAGCACCAAAAAAAAGTTGTTGAGGGGGGGCTTCATCTGTTTGCTGTGGATCTCACTGATCCTTGATGCTAATTTTTCCCTTCTTCCCACTAACCCTGAAAAGAAGCCAAATGTTTTAGGCTGCAGTGTCTTGGCTCTGTCTCTTTTAACAAATAATTCCTGCTACCACCTCTTTTTCCTCTTCCTTTCTCCCAAATTGCTATCTAGATTGATTCTAGTCATTCTCACCTAGAATATCCTTACTTTTTCATACAGATAACTATCACCGCTTCTGCTCTGTTCTGGATCTGCCCCTTTCCTCGGGGAACCCAACGCCCCACTCGCTCTGGATTCCATTTGGGTCAGCCTGGCTGGTCCCCAAGGCATTAGGATGAGGGGGGTCACAAAGCAACTTATGTATTATTTTCCACCCCCACCCCACATTAAAATGTTAAGATGCTAGAAGCCTTATGCCACCCTGCATTTGTGTCATTGACAAAGCTGTTGCTGTCTCTAAGAACATGTGGGCACGTGATGTGGGAACCAGCTATCCATAAGTGCCCCTTCCTCTGATTTATGTATGATCAAAGCTACTTTGTGTGTGTCTGTTTTTTTCCTTGACATTTGAAGTTGGCTGGGGCTTGAATGAGGGGCATAGCTCAGTGGTAAAGCAATTAATTATATTGTTCAAGGCCCTGGGTTCCATCCCAAGCATCACCAAAGCAAATAAAAAGTTCATTTTGTTTGGCTGATTGGAGACTAGACCCTCTGGAGTAGGATTTCTAGTGTAGTCCTCAAGCCAAATAAGATAATCTAGGTCATCTACTACCAAGTTTTTAAATCTCCCTAGAGTGTTCATTCATATTCTCCTTTTAGGTCCTCTTTGATACAGTCAAGTTCAGGGAGACTACTGAAGGGACTCTCAGTGCTTTTTAACCCTTTACCATTATTCAGATAATGCATCCTCAGAACACTGAGTAATAACTGTTTATTGTTAAAATTGACTATTACCCAAGTCACAGAAAAACATAATGGATAGAGTTTTTTTTTAATTCTTAAGTTTTCTTTTTTAGATCTTTCTTAAAATTTGAGGCTTACTATTACTTGCCTGCTAGCATGTGCTAATACGACACAAGACGAGTGATAAATTACTTAATTGGAAAAATGAAATCAATATCGAATATTTCAAATAATATACACATGAGGGCAATGGTTTGTTGTATACATAAATTTCTATTTGTTGCCTCTGGTTCATATTTTGGAATCAAGTATCAATGTTTTGGAAACTCCTATCCCAAGCTGGTGCTGTGGTGCCGTGGTGTTGCATACCTGTATTCCTAGCATTCTGGGAAGTGAGGCAGGGGGCTTCTGTGTTTGAGTCCAGCCTGGCAATTTAGCAACTTCACGAATCTTTGTCTCAAGAAAGAAAAAAAAGAAAAGAACTGGGCATATAGGTTAGTGCCAAGGTCCTGAATCTAATCCCCAGTACCATGAAAAACAATAAAGAAACTCCTATTCCTGTGCACACAGTGATGATCATTCTGGTTAACAGATGCCAGCTATACTCACCTAGGTGTTCTTGCTTTTTTTTTTTTTTTTTTTTTTTTTTTAAGGGAAGGGTCTATAGGGTGTTCAGGGTCCCACTATTAGATCAGACTCACAGTGATCCAACAAGTAGTGATCCGCCTGTTTACAGCCTCCCAAAAATTGGGATTACAGCCCTGTGCCACTGCACGTCTTTTTTTTTTTTTAAATGGGCCTGCCATGAGGGCAGGGCTGGCGCAGCATGTGCTGGGATTCGAACCTCGGTCCCTGCAGTTGCCTAAGCTTTCCTAAGCAGGTGCTTTAGACCGCTGAACCATCATGCCAGTCCCCCACCACACCAAGTCTTAATTGCCATCTCAGTGTGTCCTGGGGTACCGGCAGGCTCAGTGATCGAACCCTGGCCCCTGCTCTGCTCACAGCTGCTTTAATCCACTGAGCTGTTTTGCCGGCCCTGTTGCTTTTCCTTTAAATAAATATATCCAAGTAGTTTTCCCTAGCCTAAAACTTTGTCTCATGTCAAATTAAGATACCTTCCTACCAATACCATTTCTTCCTCCACATAGCCATAGCCTTTGAGATTAAGGTACAGATTGATTTTATTTAGCCAACCTATGATATATTGATATTTTCTAAATGTAGAAATAACATGAGGACAGAAATAAAGGTAGAGGCTCCAAGTTGCTCAGAATCTAGAAAGAGACGAATACATAGGACTAAAGTTGTCCTGTGGTGAGTGCCACAAATGATATGACATGTGGCAGTTCAGGAGGGAAGGACTCCAGTGGGTGTCATTAGTATAGACTCATGGAAGAAGACACTTAGCAAACAAACATGTTAGGGCTTGCCCTCCTTCCCAGCTGAGGGAAACTGAGGCAGTAAGATTCTAATTGAAGGCCCGCCTGGACAATTCAGTGAGGCCTTTCTCATGATAAAATAGCAAGGGCTAGGGAAGAATACAGTTCAGTGGGGAAACACTTCAAATATGTCAATCCTTCAGTACTGGATTCAGGCCTCAATGCTGCCAAAAGAAGCCAACTTAACCTCTTCATTTTTTTTTTTTTTTTGCCTTTTTTTGAGATAGGGTCTCGGTATGCAGTTGAGGCTGGCCTTGAGCTCACTTTTTGTAGCTCAGGCTGGTCTCGAACTTGCACCAATCCTCCTGCCTCAGCCTCCTGGGTGCTGGGATTACAGGCATGAGCCACCACGCCCGGCTAACCTCTTCATTTTTCTTAGGTTTCAAAAGATTAGATTTGTTTTGCTTTTTATTTATTTTTTTTTTAATAATTTTTTTTTTTCTTGTTTCAGAACTTTTGTTTGTTTATTTATTTTTATGGCCTGCTCAGCCTGCCCTGAGGGCAGGGCTGGCGCAGCTTGTGGTACCAGGGATGGAACTGCGGTCCCTGCAGCTGCCTAAGCTTTCCTAAGCAGGTGCTTTACACCACTGAGCCATCCTGCCGCGCCCCATGTTTTGCTGTTTAGAAAGGCTCTCATTATGGAGTTCATTCTGGCCTTGAACTCACTATATAGCCCAGGCAGACCATTTGCTTGTAGCAGTACTCTTCTTAGCCTCTCAAGTGCTGCAATTATAAGTGTGCGCCACCACACCTGGCAAAAGATTAGATTTTTGATGAGCAGAATTGAGTTGATTGGTAGGTATTGAACATTCTGTGAAAAAGAAAATAAAGGCATAAATGGGAATGGAAAGGACAGATTTAGAGAAAGGGAAGAAGTGTATACTAAAATCAGGTCAGTTTTATTTTATTATTTATATGGGGGTTATTAGGAATTGAACTCAGGACGTTGTGCTTGCCAGGCAGGTGCTGTGACCTAAGCTATATCCCTGGATCCCTGGTCCTAGGTTTTAATTTTATTTTATTTGGTAAGTGATGTTGATGTTGGAAATTTTGAAACAGGCATGTACTGTGATATAAATGCCACATAAGTTTGAACTTGGTGACTAAGGATTTTTTTGTTCGTTTGTTTTTGTGGAGCCAGGGATTGAACTCAGGCACTTCTACTTGCTAGACGGACACTTATTCTACTGCACTATCTCCCCAGCTCTCCACTAAGTTAAGATTATAAGGGCTGGTCAGATAACTCAGTGGATCAAAGTGCCTGTTTAGGCATGTATCCCTGGAGTGCCAAGCCTACTCTGCCCTCACAGCCCCCACCCCCCGCCAAATAGCAGCTGAGACTGGGCATGGTGGTGTGTACCCATAATCTCAGCTCTTGGGAGGATGAAAACAGGTTTACTACAAGTCTGATCTTTGTATTAAGACCCTGTAGTAAATACATTTTTAAAAATTGATAATTGGAATGGTAACAAATTAGCAAAGTAATGCACAAACATGGCAACTCCCAAGTTATGGCCATTGGCAAACCATTTTTACCAGCATTTGCCATATTTACCTGCTGCCCACAATACTGTTTTCTTCAAATCAAAAAAAATTTTTGAGAGTGTCTCACAGTGTAGTGCAGATTTCTTCTTAATGTACATTAACATGTATATGTCTATTGTATTTATTTACTTGTTGTTGCAGTATTGGGGATTGAGCCCAGGACCTTGCACATGCTAGGCAAATGCTCTTTCATTGAGTCACATCCCTAGCTTTTATTTTTTTAACTTCCCTGGTATATCACCCCTATATCCTGTTCCTATGTACTGCACACATACTGGTGCATATGTAGTACTCGCTGCATACATCCCATTGGGAAATACTGATTAGTTATGACAGTTTTCCAGGAGAGAATAGCAAGGTCTGAACCAAAACAGAGGTAGTAGATGGGCATTTTAAAGTGCCTGGCCTCTACATGCAAGGAGGAAAAGTCAAGGCGACTGGTTTTGAGACTGGGTGTTGTAAAGATGTAGGGAGATGACATGCTCCTACACTGGGGAGTTGTGAAGGGAAGAGAAGCTATGGGTGACCAAAGTGGCACTATCTAGGCAGAAACAAGATTTTAAGGCTTGAAGGGGAAAGGCTGAAGCACATAGAGCCTAAGAGTTAAAGAGGAAAATCTTCTGTGGGAGAGGAAGCTATGTGGAAGTGGTTGGAGGGGAAGGTGGAAGATGAGTAGTTCTGTTTCTGGGTAGAGTTGAGGGGTGGATGCTTTCCAGTGGTTCTCAGCTTCAGCAGAGGTTGGGAGGAAAGATAACTGAAGGGGGATATTCAGTCTCCTAATTTGAGGTACGCTTGGAGTATCAAGGTAAAGAGGCAACCATCGAAAGCATGTTGGAAAGAAAAGCAATAAGATAGGCTATTTTGTTTTAATCAGCCAAATGTAGCTGATAGCTATTATATTGGACAGTGCCATTCTAGATACTTGGCATTTTGAGCAGTTGGCTTTGTGCAGAGAGGCTTTTTAGAAGAAAATAAAGAAGAAAGAGCTGTTGTTACACCTCTGATAGCTCCTGTTTATGCCACGGGCAGGACTACCATGGGCCAGAGACCTCCAAGCCAGGGCAGCCAGGAACATGAAATGTATGTAGGAGCCATGCTGAGCTAGCTGTAGTTGGGGGTGGGGGGGGAAATCATACATCAGAAACAGCATTTAGCCCTGGGCTTTTCTTTTGGTCAGATCACTCCTCTGTGGAATTGTTCTGCACATTAGTTGGGGATGACTGAAAAGTTGGACCTAAGCAGTTCCTGCTTTGCCTTGCTCCGCCCTGTTATCAGGAAACCAAGCCGGGCATGGTGGTGGCACATGGGCCTGTAATCCCAGTACTTGGGAGGCTGAGGCAAGAGGATCTGTATGAGACAAGCTTGGGCTATAAAAGTGAGTTCAAGGCCAGGCTGAATTGTATAGTGAGACCCTGTCTCAAAAAGAAAAAGAAGGAAAGCAGGAGCTTTAATGAGCTAGTATTTCATCTAAGGTTTTAGTTATTTGAGATAGTAGAGTTGGAAGCTAGTTCAAGGTGAGAAAATAGCCACACTGGCCTTTTTGACGTTGTCCACTTTTTAAGGAAGTCTGCATTCCGGAATTTATTTAGGCAATGAAATGCTCCTACTCCTCTCATGTTTTTGTTGCTTCCCTAAGTGGAATAAAGCCCTCACTGACCAGGCTGTTTTGAAGGATCAGGTGCTGGAAATACTCTTCTTTCCCAAGACAGGAATAGTAATCACACAGACTCTGTTGGACATAGATGAGATGTACATAAAATAAAACATCATGGAGCTAGGCGTGGTAGCGCATGTCTGTAATCCCAGCACTTGGGAGGCTGAGACAGGAGGATCGGTGCGAGTTTGAAAACAGCTTGTGCTACAAATGTGAGGTCATGGCCAGCCTGAACTGCATAGTGAGACCTGTCTCAAACAAACAAACAAACATACAAACATCATGGACTGATGATGACTCAGTCTAAAGCACCTGCTTAGGAAAGCTTAGGCCACTACAGGATCTGCAGCTTGATCTCCGGCACCACATGCTGCACCAGCCCCATCCTCAGGGCAGGCTGAGCCAGCCATTACATAAATAAATAAATGAATGAATGAATGAATGAATGAATGAATGACTAACATCAGTTTGAGATTAAGAACATCTCAAGAATGAGATAGGCCCACCTCCAGGCTTTTCGAATTTATAAACTTCAATGGGACTCTCAATGATGACCTTAGTTATTTAAGGTAGGACTGTTCTTGGTTCCCTGGCCAATGAATTATAGAGCTTTTGACAATCAAAACCTATCTATCTAGGTGAGGCTTTAATCAGGCCTGTAAGCTTGAGGCTAGTTTGACGAATGTGGTAAGACCCTGTCTCAAATTTTTAAATGGTGATGTAGTTCCAAGACAAAGTGTTCACCTAGTATATGTGAGGCCCTTTATTTAGTCCTCAACACTGAAAAGATGTGTGGAGAGGGCACCAGTTTGGCCAGGTGGAACGTACCTATACCCAGCTACTTTGGCCAAGGTAGAATCACCTGGGCATAAGAGGTGGGGCCAGCCTGGGCCACATAAGGAGATCCTGTCTCTTTATAAAACAAAACAAATGGCCAGCCAAATAGCCCAGTGGATGCCTGTAAGCAGGCACAGGGCTGGGGGATTCTATCTCCTGGCCAGTCTGCCGACCCCACCCTTGGGTGAACTGATATGGCATTTGAGACTGGGTATAGTAGCATGGGCCTGTGATCCCAGCTGTTGGGAGGCTGTAAACAGGTGGATTGCTAAAAGTCCAATCTAGTAGTGAGACCCTGAACACCCTGTAAACCTTGCTCTAAAATACAGAAACAAAAAATAAAATCCCAGCACTGGGGAGGCTGACACAGAAAGGGTAACTTCTTCATGCAGCAGCCTAGATTACATAGGTAGACATTGTCTCAAAACAAAAACCAGGGGCTGGGGAGATAGCTCCAAGACACAAATATCTGCTGGACAAGTGCAAGGTCGTGAGTTTGAACCCTGGTCCTGCAAAAAATAAAAAAACAAATATGGTCAAAACAAAAACCAAAGCCAGTGGTTTAATGGGAAGTGCAGTTTCAAAAATGAGTTCCAGGTTAAGGGATGTAATTCACTGTTGGAATGCCTACAAAAGTTTGTCCTGATAGCTACTCAAATATGACAAAGGTGGGTTCTAACGTGTAACCCCAATACTTAGAGGCTGAGGTCAGAGGATCTATGCAGGGTCAAGGCTATGGGCTACATAACAAGACCTTATCAAAGCAAGGTAGAGTCAGAGAGACAGGAAGGATATTAGGGAGGTAGGTAGATAGAGCTATTACATTTCATCATTTTCTCTCAGGTTTTTTTTTTTAGGACCTGGGGATTGAACTCAGGACCTTGCACTTGCCAGGCAGGCACTTGTGCCCCTGAGCTCTCTCCCCATCCCCTCCCCCATGTTTTTCCTATATAGGTTTTCTGGGTTTGGTTGGTTGGTTTGCAGTACTGAGGATCTAGGGATTGAACCCTGTCTTTATAATGGACTATATCACAGCTGTTTTCAACCTCTTGTTTAGAGGCAGAATTTTGTTAAGTTGCCCAGCGTGGGTTCACACTGATGCTCTTCTTGCCTCAGCCTTGCAGATGCTGGGATTATAGGTATATATGCCTTTCTGCTACGGTTTTATACATAAAGCACCAGGTGTTGTTGAGCCTCCCTAGCTCTCAGCTTTGTGGTGGCACTAGGGGAAAGCTCAGTTTAGATGCCAAGGTGCCTGAGCAGTGCCTAAAGATGTAGCTGATTTCAGGAGAGAAAAGTTTCTGAGCCCATTTTGAAACAAACTATAAAGCATAGACATTTATTTCTTAACTTCAGACACTGTTACTAAGAGTAGACTCAAGAATACATTTTTTTGTTTTGTTTTGTTCTGTTGGTGGTACCAGGGATTGAACTCAGGACCTTGCACTTCGGCGAGGCAGGCACTTATACCACTGAGCTATCTCCCCAGCCCCTAGACTCAGGAATAAGTTTGGCTTTCTTATTCCCAAATTTGTTAGCCCTGTGTTGTTAAAATAGGTCTGATCGCTGGCCTCACTTCCTCCTTAAAATGTACTTTAGCAGAAAATCTAGGTAGGGCTGGGGATATAGCTCAATGGCATAAGTGCCTGCCTGGCAAGCACAAGGTCCTGAGTTTGATCCTTAGTGCCACAAAAAGGAAAAGAAAAGAAAAAAAAAAACCTGTTTAGTGGCTGGGGAGATAGCTCAGTGGAATAAGTGCTTCACTGGCAAGTGCTAGGTCCTGAGTTCATTCCCTGGTACTGCAAAAAAAAAAAAAGAAAGAAAAGAAAACCCAGGTAAAGCCAGTGGACTTAAGCACTCAACTGCTTATACTAGGAATGCTTTGGAATATAAGAAAAAACTTAACAGTAGCATACATAAATACAGGACTTATTTATACCACATGATAGGTCTAGCCATGATTTCTTTGATTCCCTTAGCCTTTTCTGGTTGAAATGTGCAATGCTAGTTATAAGCATGATTGGGGCAAGAAGGAAAGCCAGCACATTTTCCCCAACTTTCCTATATACTATTCCCCCTCATTGGCCAGAGTAGGTCATATGACCATGGTTACCTGCAAAGGAGACTGGAGAGCCCAGGAGAGTCTTAGCTGGCTTATGCCAGCAATCGAACCTCCTTTGGACTGAGTATACTACTGACTCTCACACAGATTTAGTGTTCTTTGAAAGTGTAGCATTTAGTTGTACATGGTGGCACCTGAAATCCCAGTACTTGGGAGGCTGAGACAGGAGGATTGCTGCAAGTTTGAGACCAACCCAAACTATATAGCCAGACCCTGTTTGGAAAGGAATAGTAGCCTTTAGTGCCACTAAGTAGATGATGACATCTATCCCAATCTCCTGAGCATAATGCTTGTGTTGAGTGCTTTTACGGAAAGATGTTCAACTGCTGAGCTTCTGTCCAGACATAATTGTGAGTGGATCTCTTCTAAGCCTTTGGATTCCTTGCTTTGGCCTCCTTTATATGTCTGGGTTTCTCACCTCAGGAAATAAATACTGTGAAAGGTATTTTTTCTTCCTTAAAATGTCCTATCACCATAACAGTCTGAGTTTCTTATTTTATTCCTCTGTTGGTCTTTGCGCCAACTGGCTCTTGCTGCCCTCTGTCTGAGCCCTTGCATCCGTCCTGCCTTACAGATGCATGATATGTATACCAGCTAGATGAAAGTCTCAGATTTACCTCTGCTACTCTACTAACCTTTCCTTTTTCTCTTTCTCCTCCTGTTTCTCCTCTCCTTCTCTTGTTTTCCCTCCTCCATTCTGCTGCAGAGCGTCTCTACAGCCAACTTGAGCGAAACCGCCTGCTTTCTAATGAGCTGAAGCTAACGCTGCATGATCTGTGTGACTGACGGGCAGGGCTCTGGTGCCCAGTAACCTGAGCTCACTGCTCACACCACTGACCTGGACCCCAGCAAAAGCTGATTGTCTTTTTCAAAGTCATTATTTTTCCCTAAACAAGTTGCTTTTTACGCGGGGCAGTTAGAGTATGGTTGATTGCCTAACGGCCCTGAAAAGTGGAAATAGTTCAATACTGCATTTCTGTCCCTTTTCAGAGATCATGAGTGACAAAGGAAGGGGCCCAAGTGTTATAGTTGGAAAGCTTGGGAGAATTTTCTGTTTTTCACCCTCTCGTTTGTGCACTGACTATAGGATATGTTCCCTTGCATGGATTTTTTTTAACAATAAAAAGACTGTCTTAATAATATGTTGTAACTGCTTTGTCTTCAGGCCCAGGGATGGGCCCCTCTGACTGGGTGGAGAAAAGGGGAAGGGAGAGAAGGGTGTGGGATATGAATTTGGGTCTGTGTTGCCTGTACCATCTCTGAGCTGAAGGTTTAAGTATTTTCCTTCCTTCCCTAGAGCAGCCAGTGGTGTGTTTGCTAAGCAGTGCAAATGTTTCTTGTTCAGGGCCTGGGTTTTTTCCGGTATTTTCCTTTGCTTCTTGATTGTATGTTTAATTGCCAATAACTGTTATGGGGTTGATCGAGTTAGAGACTCTGGACATATCTCAAGGTTTTGTTTATAAGCATATGTTTGATGGTATTCTTTGGCTTAGTCATGAGGGCTTGTTTACTTATCCTGCTGATTATTCTTTTCCCCTCTACTTTTTAAAGAAAGCTTATAGTAAGTGCATGAGGCTCTTGAGATTCTATTGGGAGAAACGTGCCCGTTCTTGTTTGCAGGTCCTGTCCTGGGACCCCAGTCTAGAAGAGTGAATGGCTAATGCTTCAGGCCTGCTCTTTTAGTGACTGAAAGCCGGAAGCCTTGGCTGGGTGTGGGAGGGGGAGGAAATGGTTGATAAGGTCCTTGGCTCCCTCCCCCAGGAAGTACAGCAACTCTGCAGCTTCAGCAGTAGAGCCAGAGGCCCTGCAGAAGCTCAGTGATGCAATAGCTCTCTTCTGCGGTTGAGAAGGCAGCTGCTTTGTTAGTCTGCAGTTTTGCCACAACAGGAGCAAGCTTGAGAGAGTGGGCAGTCCTGAAATTTATTTTGTGTAACTTCTCTCCTTTACCCCTATTAGATAAGCTGAAATGCACCAAAGAGGAACACCTCTGTACACAAAGGATGCTGGACCAGACTCTGCTTGACCTGAATGAGATGTAGAGCTCCCCAGTCCTGCCCTGCCGCTGCTCCTTCCTTTGACCCCAACACACCGCCTGAGGCCAGCCTGCCCGAAGCTGACCTCAAAACTGAGGGCTGATCTTTTAACTGGAAGGCTGCTTTCTCCTTTCTACATCCTCCCCCC
>PVJA010016738.1:0-42917 GCA_004027025.1 Myocastor coypus
TTCTTCTTCTTCTTCTTCTTCTTCTTCGTGGGACTGGGGTTCGAACTCATGACCTGCCAGACAGGCACTTGTGCCACAGAGCTATCTCCCCAGCCACAGGAACCCCTATCTTAAGATTTAAAAAAAATAATAATTAAAGGGGCTAGTGTGAAGGCCCAAGGTCCTAGGTTCAAACCTCAGAATGGAGGATGGGTGGGTCTGAGAGAAGAAGCCACCATAACCCAGCAAACAGGTCTGAGGCCAGAGGGGGTGCGGTTGAGAGGCTTTGCAGACAATAGGCTTCCAGAAGCTTATAGGTGGACATGCTAGTAGACTTGGTAAACCTGACACGACCCTTCTGGGTCTTCGCTGGGATTAAACTCAAAGAACATAGAGCCAAATTCCCAGCACTTAAAAATAAAAATTATTTTAACTATTAGGCTCGAACTTGGTATCTTCTTGCCTCAGGCCCCAGCGTAGCAGGGCCCCAGGTTCTCCCTTCTATGCTTGGCTGAGCCATTGTTCACCGTTCCCCCTCGGTGGGATGTGGAGAGCATCATTGGCACCCTTAACTTACAGGTGGGGAAACAGAGACATCGTGGCACCGCCAGCGTTTTACATGGAGGCCCGCAGTCTGTCCTGTGGGTTTCAGAACTGCAACAGCTCTTCCCACGCACTAAATTTACGCAGGTTCGCCCCGGCAATCACTGCAAAGGCACTAAGGCACAAACCCAGACGAAAAAACAGGGTTCAGAGCGTTTAAAGGCCCTGTACTCCAGGGGCGCAGCCAGGGCGTGTGGCTAGTCTGCACCTGTGCGATGACCAATGCGGCGCCCACGGGCTGCCGGGGACGCCGTCGGCTCGAATTATTCCCAGCAGCCCCGGGGGCAGAGGTATGGAGCTCCCCGGCTGAGTGGCGCAAGTGCCGGAGGCTGGGCGTGGAAGCCCTGAAAGCCGCGGCCTTGCGCCTGGGGGCCTGGCCTCTGCACCGCGCCGCAGCTGCCCGAACGCTGCCACCAGATGGCAGCAGACACTTTGCGATGGTGCCGCGGGGAAGGAGCGGGTCGTGGCGCCGGCCAGCGTAGGCCACCTGCGGTGCGCCCCCAAACTGGGCCGCGGCGGGTCAGACCAGGGCAGTTCGCGGCTGGGAGCATGGTCCCGACGCCGCCGTCCAGCCTTGACCCTCAGCCTCCAGCTTTTGGGGCACAAGTAAGCTGATTGGCTTGGGCTGAAACCCAGGTACCCCCACTCCCAGCCCCACCCCCGCCGCTGGGACGGAGCCCAGGTCTCGGACAGAGACTGCTGGAGCGCTCCTTCCGGCCCATCTAGTTCGTACCGCTCTCACCTGGTATCTGCCTGACCCTGTCATCGCACTCAATCAGCAATTAAATGTCCCTGACGGGTGGCAAGTAGCTGACCGCGCTGGGCTGCTCTGAGCTCCATCTACCAGACAGCGCCCAGACCTAACTTAGCCAAAAGTGGGTGCAGGCCCCTTGAGCCTTTGTGCACACTTTCTGAGCTGAAGGGGGAGGGGTGCATCTCAGAGCCCAGATTCCATGCTTCTCCCAAACTGGGATACTGAGGCCAGGAGGAGCCTGATCAAGGGGGTAGAAGCAAGCCCCGAGTAAATGGGGGACATGGCTCCAGCTATAGCATTTAAGGAGCTAAAAATAAAATGCCTCACAAGGAACAGTCCAAAACCGACTAATTAGAAGACCTCCTCCAGCCACCCCATAGAAAGTCCACTTGCCCGGGTGCTTTCTCACATAGCCCTTGCTGCCCCTGCCACTTGGAGCCTGCAGCCAGGGGACACAAGGCAAGGACTCACAGCAGGATGACAGGAAACTGCATGCCAAGCTGCCCTTCCAGGGACCCACCCTGCGCCCCTCTGCCCACCAAAAGCCGGGCTCCTTTGGCCATGACTGTGTCCACACTGCAGTTGTACACACTCTGACTCACCAGCGTTTGGCAAATGAAAAAAGGAGCCAGGAGGGAAACAAAATCCATTCGGCCTTCGATATCCCTGAGTTTATCACAAAATTCAGTGAACCAGAAATGGAAAATAGCTCCCCACACACACACACTGTATGTGAGCTGGAAGTGGCGGCCCAGAGCTACCATCCCAGCCCTCTGGGAGGCTGAAGCAGGACAGGGTAAGTTGGAGCCCAATCTGGGCAATTCACCAATTTAGTGAGATCCTGTCTAAAAATAAAACAAAGGCTGTGATGTAGCTCAGTGTAAAGGCCCTGGGCTCCATCCACAGTTGCGGGGAAGGAGGGGTATGCCCCTGTACTGGGCATGTAGACGGCTTTCCTTGTCACTGTTCCCTAGGCAATCCGATACAGCCAACCATCTAGAGATGGTCTAAGTAAATGGGTGTCTGTGTAAAGTCCATGTGACACCATTATATACAGAAGGGACGGGGGGTATACTCCTTCCCTCTCTTGCCTGGGTGCCCCCCCCCATGTCTCATTAAATAAGAACATTCGATGTACTCTTACGACTGCTTTGGACCTTAAAAGGAAGGAAGTCAACTCTGTGTTTTCACACCTTTTAGAAACGGAGTATCCATCCTGCAATGCAAAACCCACTGATTTATCACAAATGTGTTATTTTCCTATACCTGTCACACACACACACACACACCCCTTCTATTTCTCCTGCCCCTACCAAAGGCATCATCTCAAGAGAGAAGATAGGCAGGCAGAGGAGACTACAAGTCCTTCTCCAGCTCAGGAAAAATCAAGCTCTCTCAAGAACTGGAGAACAAAAACAGGCAAGCAGGAAGACTTCAAGAGAAGGCTTCTCCTCCTCCCCTTCCCTACCTGTCAGGGGAAGTTCCTGAACTGGAGTCTGGTTGGGTAGCCTGGAGACGGGGGTGTCAGAGGATGTGTCCTGAGCCAGGACACTGGTTGTGCTGGATTAACCCGAGGTCAACGTGTAATTCTCAGCTGAACTGAGTCAGCACACTGCTGGGCTTGGAATGCCCACCTGAGGACTCTTACCAGCAGCATAAAAGGAGAACTGGACGGGAAGGTTGTGTGCTATTGTATCTCCTGGAGAAGCTTGTCATGCTGGTTTTCCTGATAAGAACTCAACTCAGCTGTTCTTATCTGTGGGAGAGCTCAAGTCCTTGCTGTCTGTCTCTGAGGATGGCTGCAGTTCTCTTAGGGGGAGCTCTGGTCCTTACTGAGAGCATCGCTTCCTGGCTCCAGATACCTTAGCCTACTGGGGCAGATCCTTTCTCCTGCTAGTGCAGACGTTCTAGCTTCCATCCCTGACCTTTGGGCCTTCCCAGTGGAGGTCCTTGATACAGAATCGCATGAGGGGCATTGTTGTGGCTCTAGGCATCCAGCCAGGCTCATGGAAACATTGCCACGGGCTCTAGGTCTCCAGTGGGATTCTTTGGGTCTCTAGTATATGGATAGATCTCTTGCACTTATCTGAATTTAATTTTTGGGTGAATATTAGAAAATAATCCTGTAAGTTATGTGTCCTGCAATATATATTTTCCCTTGAAAACCCTGACTGCCACAGTGGTCATGCTGCGTATTTCTGTCTTCCTGTGATACATGGCTGTGGCTATGGAGTGTCCGGGAGCCCCTGGATAATCCCAACCCCTCCTCAGCCTCTCCCTTCCCACTGCCAATCACACAGACAGCAGAGCTGCTGGGTTGCAGTCCTGGGGAGCATGCGACACTGCTGGAGCTCCAGAGGGCCCGTAACCAAGAAATCACACATTTTCCACTATACTCGATTGCCTGGACACCTTGATGACCTGAACTGAGACTCAGATCCAGAGGAAAGAGAGCTCCAAATTAACTTCAATTAACTAAGTAGTAGTGATCTTATTAGTTGTCTACAAAATCAAAATAACTTTAGTGGCAAGGTACTTTTCTCTTTGCTCCAACCACTCGGGTCCAAGTCACAGCATAGCTGTCTCCCTGGCCCAGGAATGTCACTCTCCAGGCTCTGCTGAGCAAATCGGCATAGACGGTAGAAGTACCTATGCTGGGTGTGGTGGCACCCGCCTGTGGTCCCTTGCACTCTGGGAAACGGAGGCAAGAGGATCTGGAGTTCTAACCCAGTGGGAGTCATTTAGCCACACACCGTCTCAAAGTTTAAAAAAGGGCTAAAAATGCAGTTCAGCATGAAGGCTGTAGATTCAATCTCTGGTGGTGGTGGTAGTGGTGGTGGTGGAGAGGCCAGGCAAAGATAGTTCTTAAAGTACTGTTACCAGGCAATAAAACAACCAAAGGCCTATTCATATGGGGAAATAGAGTAAGATGTTCTAAAGCTACAATTATCCTTGCATGCAGATGTTAAAGGTAAAAATAACCTGCTAAATTTAAAGAGCTTTTAATTAGGTCCTTAAATTCCAGATAAATACACCCAAATCAGCAGCTTTTCTCAATACTCACAATAAATAATTAGGATGAAAATGAGAGAAAAAAAATCTATGCATAATGCTCACAAAATCCAGAAAATAGTAAAGGACAAATTTAAGAACAAACTCTCACCTTTTAAAAAGAGATCATTTTTAGGTCGTCTTAAAGATTAAAGTTTGGATTTGCAAGATATGCCGTGTCTCTGGATAGGAGGAAGTACCAAATAAAATATCAGTTCTTCCCAAACTTGCATTTGTCTATTCATTCTCTTCGTAAGCCACTTCTTTTACTTTCTTCTCTTATGCCATTAGCCGCTCCTATGGCGTGACATAAAAGGCCAGCCCACCAAAGGCAGGTCCCCTGCTGCTATCGCAACACTTCAGGGCTTCTTGACAGCTTACATATTTGTTTTTATCTATTCCTGAGTCAACCTAGGTAGTATATTTTTCTAGAAATTGTGCATTTCCCTCTAGATGGAAAATTTGCTGTCGTGCAGTTGCATAGCATGTGGAAGTGCATCTCTACAGATCTCTTGGGCCAGGGAGATAGCTGAGTGGCAATAAGCGCCTGCCTGGCAAGCACAAGGACCCAGGTTCTAATCTCCAGTACCACCAAAAAAAGAAAAAAGAAAGAAGAATAAATATTCTCTGTGAAGATACTGATCTCTTCACTCCAGTCCTGGAGCTACTTTACTTCTAATATGATTCTATGTCATTTGAATTTCTTTTTTTTTTTTTTTTAATAGATGTAAATTCATTGTTTTCTTAAAAAGAATCAAATTTGTAAAGGGTTGACCAGAGAGCTCAGCATATTAAAGGGCCTGCTTAGGCAGACACAGGGATGTGATTCAATGCCAGCTTGCCATGCCAGCCCTGTACCCCAGGCATGCTGAGCCAGCTACTGAAACTGGAGGGGGTGATGCCTGTAATCCTACTGCTTGGGAGGTTGAAACAGGAGGATCACTACGAGCCCAATCTGTGTAGTGAGACCCTGCAGATGCTATATTAAATACATAAAAAACCCAAATTTGTTTTCATGTATCTCTATATCATTTCCAACTTTCTATCTTATTATTTGCAACTTTTACCTTTGTTAGTCCCTCCCTGCTGTGCATGCAGGTACACGTGTAGGGCATCTTTTTGTATTGTTCTTTCTCTGATTTCCCAAATTGAACATTTGAGTGGGGTTTTTCCACTCTGTGTGTTAAACAACAAAAGCATTTATTTACTATAAAATTTCATCCTAGTGCAACATTACCCATGACTTGAAATTAGATGTAAAATATTCTCCTTAGGGCTGGCAAGATGGCTCAGTGGTCTAAAGCATCTGCTTAGGCAACTGCAGGGACTGCGATTCAATCCCCAGCACCACATTCTGTGCCAGCCCCACCCCCAGGGCAGGCTGAGCTGGCCATTAAAAAAAATAAAATAAAATAAAAAATAAAATATTCTCCTTAGTTCTTTTCTTCTCTCTCTCTCTCTCTCTCTCTCTCTCTCTCTCGCTCTCTCTCTCTCTCATTTATGTATTTGGTACAGGGTCTCAACTGCATCGCTCGGACTCATACTGATCCTCCTGTTTTATTGCCTCTCCAGCACTGGAAGCATAGGTGTGCTCCGCCATGCCCAGACTCAGTCACTGGCTCAGTGGACTCAGCATGCCCCACCCCCACCCCAGGGATTGTGGGAAGTGACATGAGGAACCAGGAAACTGGGGGTTGAACCCTGGTCCCTGCACTTAATCCACTGAGCTATCCCCCCAGCCTGAGGTTGTTTCTTTACTGGCTCAGCAGTAGGAGGGGACAGCGCTTTCTGTTTTCAGTGAGATATGATCAGAGATTGTGAAAGGTAGAATCCAGACTTCACAGAGGTTGCCCAAGGTTTTCCTTGTGGGCAAGATGTTTGATTTCTCAGAAAGTACAGGGGACATAGGGGAAGAATGGATAGTCTCTGTTGACAGAGTATAATCTGTAACAATTAAATTAAGGTCCTAAATATATTATTCAAATCTTCTATAGATTTGTCAACCAAAATCTTCTATAGGATATCATCATTACCTGAGAAAAAAATTACTAAAGGAAAAAAAAAATGAATTCGGTTACGGGATGGCAAGATATCATACATAATGACAGAAGGGTTTTACTGACATTATATACTGAGAAATAAAAACCAACTGTCAGAAGACATTTTTATTTTATCCAATATTTGCTAAAATTTAGGTTGTAATTACAATCATGTAATACACAAATATAAGTACAGTGTATTTTAACCACATGTACGTTATACCTGCACAAAAACTTGGCTTAAAAGTAATAAGCCCCATGATGAATTTTTAGAAGTATAGTATTTCCAGTAGAATTATTTAATCACATGCCAAGATGCCCCTTGGTTCACGTTCAACTTGTGCAATGCTCCTATTTTGCAAAAGGTAATTGATGGTTTCGGGCTTGTCCTAAGGGCCTCCCTTAATCCTTTGCTGTTTCTATCAGTCAGGACTGCAGTCTACAGATACAAAATTTAAAAACTTAAACAAGAAAAAAGCTCCTTTTTCTCATTTGACCTAAGAGAAGTGAAAAAAAAAGGAAAAAAAAAATCCAAGGGCAATCAGAGAGGTGAGTGTCTTTGCTTACAGAAAAGGGCCCAGGCATGGTTGCTCTGGCTTTAAGCTCTGCTCTACAAAAGTGCCCCTGTCCTCCTTGGATTCTCAGAGTGGCTGCTATACTTCCTAGCATAAGGTCCATGTTCCAATCCAGAGATGCAGATAGAACTCGAGGGCAAAATTTTCAAAGCCAGTTTAGTCTGTCCTCTATTTGTCAAGAAAACAATAACTGTTATAGTCATCCATCCTGCAAGTAAGTTTCTAAATGCAGTCTATCTCATTGGCCAAAGCATCTTCACATAGCTGTCCCTTGCTGCAAATGAACCACTGTTTATTAGTCTCATGCATTCCGTTTACACATGACTCAACAATTCTCCAGGCTGGGTGTGGTGGCCTGTAATCCCAGCACTTGGGAGGCTGAGGCAGGAGGATCAGTGTGAGTTCGAGACCAGCCTGGGCTACAAAAGTGAGCTCAAGACCAGCCTGAACTGCATAGTGAGACCCTGTCTAAAAAAAAAAAAAAAAAAAAAGATTAAAAAAATTCTCTAGTATCACTTTTTTTTCTTCAATGCATTTAGTATAGGGCCTACAGGATCTCACTACACAGATCAGACTCCTAGTGATCCTCCTATTTTCAGCCTCCCAAATGCCGGGATTACAGGAGCATACCACATACAGTCTCAGTCACTGCCCTAGCACATTATGGGGGCAAGTCCAGCACAGCACACCTGGGATCAAACCCTGGTCCCTCTGCCTGCCTAAGCAGGCATTTTTGTCCACTGAGCTATCTGGCTGACCCTCCAATCCACTTTTTAAAACTTTATAAAATGCTACTTTTTGTTCAAAACCTGTAGCTGCAGCTGGGTATGGTGGCCCATGCTACAAAATGCAAAACTTTGGAGGCTAAGGCAGGCAGATCACTATAAATTTGAGGCCAGCCTAGACTACATAATGAGTTCAAGGCCAACCTGAACTATACAGTGAGACCTGCTCTCAAAAAGACAAACAAACAATATCTGTAGTTACACTTTTCAATTAATTTGAATTATACTATATGACAGAGCTAATTCTACAATCATTGAGAGGTTGAACATCAAACATTTTTATTTTTATTTTTATTTATTTTGTTTTTGGAACTGGGGTTCGAACTCATGACTTTGCACTTGCCAGGCAAGTACTTGTGCCATGGAGCTATCTCCCCAGCCCCAAACCACCAAACATTTTAATGCATTTGTCCTGGATAGGTGCTGACTAGAGAGAGTGTTTAAGTGGAGAATAAATTTATAAAAATTTAGTTTGTTCATATCCACATTCAAACTGTGGCACAACTGCCTAGGAGCATATGAAAATCTGAGCAAACTGTTTGACTTTTCTGGTCCCTTGTTCCTGTATTTGCAACATGCTATGATTCATTAGTTACCTACTTAGGCAAATGAAATCACTCCAAAAAGTTTAAACAGCAACATTTTATTTTCTTATGATTCCATCAACTATTGACAACTTGGTCTTAGATTGGTGGGCCGGTTTGCTGCTGGTCATGTCTGGGGTGACTCATACATCTAGAGCGGAGTCAGAGCTGGCTGGTCCCGGATGGCTCATGCAGGTGTTCAGCTGCAGGTGTTCAGTATCCCAAGGTCCCACCTAATGGAGGAAGAGCTCCAAGCACTTGAGCCGCAAGGTCTCGAGCCCTAGTTCAGAATCACAAAAAGGAACATCTACCACATTCCATTGTCCAAGCAAGTCATAAAGTCAGATGAGATCCAACACCTGGAAGAGTAGACTTACCTCTTGAAGTCACGTCGCAAAGGGTGGTGCGTACCAGGATGGGAGGAATTATTACAGTCATCTTGGCAAAAGGTAATCATCGTGCTGCATGGTCTGTGATAAGGATGCATAAACTGCTTGGAACTGTGGCTGGCACACAGGAGGCATTCCGTGTTTGTGACCCTTTACTATCGTCACTACCACTGTCATTGTTATTGTAGTAGTACTTTTGTTTCCCGAAACAACTTCTTTAAAATAATTTTTAGAGTTGGCCAGATAGCTCAGCAGACTAATCACTGAGGTTCGATCCCTGGTGTGCAGTGCCAACCCCGCTCCCGGGGCACACTGAGATGGTGATTAGCACTGGGAGTGGTGGCGTGTGTCTATAATCTCAACGTTTGGGAGGCTGAAAACAGGAGGATCACTACGAGTCCAGTCTGTGTAGTGAGACCCTGTAAACCTTGTACTAAATACATTTTTTAAAAGTGTTAAAATTTTCCTGCAGTTTACAACTGTAAACTGAAGTTTGGGGGGGGGTTAATTTCTTATGCATATTATGGCCTTTTTTTTTTTAACTTTCCAGGGTTGGGGAGATAGCTCAGTAGAATAAGCAGTTGCCTAACAAACACAGGGTCCTAAGTTCAATCCCAGGTACCAGGGGAGAAAAAAATAGTCCTCTTTCCTTCCCCACTTCCCTATTCCCCACCCTTGTTCCCCTATCTCCTTTTCCACAGTTGATACTGTTTGTCTCAGCCCACATCACGGTATACAGTGTCTGCAGTAAGCGGGGTCATCAGCTTCCGGTACAGAACACGGCTTTACCCGTCTCATTTCCCTTTCCCTTCTTTCCCACCCTTTCCCTTGCTCCTTTGGGCCACCTTCCTGTTGCAAGAGATCTGTCCCTTGTCCCTTTCTTTCTTTCTTTCTTTCTTTCTTTTTTTTTTCTTTCTTTCTTTCTTTCTATTATAGCTGGTTCAGCTTGCCCTGAGGGTGGGGCTGGTGCACCATATGGTTCCCCGGGATCAAACCTGGGTCCCTGCAGCTGCCTAAGCTTACCTAAGCAAGTGCTTTAGACCCCTGAGCCATCTTGTTGGCCTCCCTTCTCCTTTCTATCTATCCCACCTTTATCATTTTCTTTGTGCTTTGCCTCACTCAAATGAGAGATACCATACAGTAATTAAGCTTGTGTGTCTGGTTTATTTCACTCAACATTTGTTTTGAGGAGTGTCATGCCACCCCCCACACCCCACCCCTGCCCAGGGTGTGCCGAACTGGTAAAGGAGACTGGGTATGGTGCCATGCACCTATAATCCCAGCTCTCCTGAGGCTGTAAACAGGTGGATCACTATGAGTTTAGTTTAGTAATGAGAACCTGAACACCCTGTAGGCCCTTCCCTAAAGTACAAACAAAACAGAACAAACAAAAACATGTTTTCCAATACATTCATTTTCCTGCAAATAGCTCAAATCTGTCATTGTATAGCTGAGTCATACTCAGTGATATAGAGTTATCACATTCGCTTTATGTGATCATCTGTTGACAAAGTTGCTTCCAGGATTTAGCAACCATGAACTGTGCTGCTGTAACACTGGTACACATGGTTATCCCAAAGCAACTTTTTAAAAATTTTATGTATTTGGCACAGGGTCTCACTATGCAGCTCAAACTTGTAAGGATTCTCCTGTTTTCAGCCTCCCCAGTGCTGGGATCATAGGCATGTGCCACCACACCCTGACTCTGTTGCCGGCTTATCAAGCCCCAGGGATGGGGCCAGGGGCACGTGGGACCAGAGTTTGATCCCTGATCCCTGCATTTGCCAAAGTAGGCACTTAGTCTGCTGAGCTATCTTGCCAGAAACTTAAGTCCCATATACTCAGATCATTCATATTTGGTTTTCTGTGGAACCAGGGATCAAACTCAGGACCTTGCACATGCCAGGCAGGAACTTATGCCCCTGAACTATCTCCCTGACCCCAAATCATTCATATTTGTACTAAAGCCTAATTATATTTTGTATTATATTGTAATTGTATTTTTATTGCATTTTTTATTAAGAGCTAATTGTATTTTGTCGTGTTATCCTGTATGCCTGTAAGCTTTTCTCTGTGTATTTGGGCACCACATTGGTTGTTACATACATGTTTCTGAAGGTTTGGGGTTCCCTGGGGGTTGTGCTTAAACGGCACACAGCTCTCCCATCCATCCTGCTCGGTACTGTATTCCTTGGCCTCCATACCTACTGGGGTCCACAAAGTCACTACGTTTTCTTTCAGTTTGCATTTTCTGGGATTTTTTTGCTCAAGAATTAATCTTCAACTTCTTTCAAAAAAATCTTAGCCTGATATGGTAGTTGCATGCCTATAATCCCAGCCCTCAGGAGGCAGACACAGGAGGATTGCTGTGGGTTCGAGGACAGCTTGGGCTACATAGTAAGGCCTTGTCTCAAAAAATAAAAATAAAAATATGTATTTTACCTAGGCATGATGGTGTATGCCTATAATTCCAGCACTCAAGAGGCCATTTGAGGCCAAACTGGGTGACAACTTGGCCTGAGTTCCAAAGTGAGACCCTGTCTCAAAAAACATCTTCATTTAGCCAGGAGTGGTGGCTCAGGCCTGTAATCCCAGCACTTGGGAGGCTGAGGCAGGAGGATTGGTGAGAGTTTGAGACCAGCCTGGGCTACGAAAGTGAGTCAAGGCCAGCCTCAACTGCATAATGAGACCCTGTCTCAAAAAGACAAAAAAAAAAAAAAATTCTTCATTTAAATGTTATCTCAGGTATATAGTGTCTATATTTACACCTGTTAGGAAATTCACAACCTATTATCAAAGAAGAAATATATATGTGCATATACTAGGCTTAATGTCTTGAACCCTATTTCATGTTTACTAACTTATTTATGTATTTTCTACCTTGTGTTTACTACATTAACATTAGTTTTCTCTTTCGTACTTATAGTCCTGGGCAGCTCTGAGTTCCTCATCATTCTTTCCTTTTATTAATTGAGAAATTCTGGGATATTTTCCCTTCTACTAACACTATTCCACTAATGGATACTTTTCCTTTCCCATGGTCACAACTGATGATATCTCTTTACGTACCATTCGACCTACTGCTATGTAACAAATCTCCCCACAGCTCAGCAGCTTCAAGTCACAGATGTTACCTATGTCCCAGTCTCCGTGGGGCTGCAGCCAGGTGAGCGACCCTGGCTCTGCACCTCTCCTTGGCCTGTGCCCAAATGGCCCCTCTGGGCTGCTGTCAGAGGCTAGGGTTAGAGGACCCATTTCCCAGCTCACTCACCTGGCTGTGGACAGAAAGCTTCAGCCCTGCGTCCCATGGGCTTCCCCCTGGCTGCTCCCAACACAGTTTCCTAGGATAAGGTCCTGAGGCAGAGTGGAGAGGGAGTCTGTTGAATTTACACCTCAGCCTCAGCCCTACCCCTTCACTCTGAGAGTCTCTTGGTTAGAAGTGGGACCCTGGGTCCGTGCCACAACTCCTAGGAAGGAAAAATAAAAGTTAATCTCTTGAAGATTATTGAAGAATTTATGGAAATTTATGGAATCTTGTTCTTTCCCTTATCAAGTGCCACTCGAAGTGCCACTGCCCATGTCATTCTGAAAAATCTGTCTGTCCATCTCTCCATCTGTCTGTCTCTGTCTCTGTCTCTGTCTCTGTCTCTCTCTGTCTCTCTGTGTGTGTCTCTGTCTCTCTCTCTGTAGTATTCAAGACCTTCACACTGAGCTATATCCCCCAGGCCTTCAGTTTTTATTTTGAGACAGAATCTTGCTAAGCTGCTAAACAGCCTGGGCTGGGCTTGAATTGGTAACCCTCCTGGCTAAGTCTACCAGAGTGCTGGGATTACAGACATCACCTCCATGCTTGGCTTTAGTTGATCACTGTTACTGTGCCCCAGTTCACCTGGTTTGGGCTATAACATCTTTCTACTATTTTCCTAATAGAGGATTAACACCCCCACCCAAAAAAAAAAAAAAAAGAGAGAGAAAAACTTTGCACACATTGAAATCCCTGGGCACTGTCATGACACACAAATGTACTTAATTTGTCATAGAATAAGAATTCTTGGTCACTCGCCCTGTTCCTCGAGAAGTAGAAATCACTGTTTTACTCACTAGTCTTTTGACTGCCAGGGCACCAATGAAAAAGGCAGCACTAACGTGATCGTTCTTTCCTTTGTGAGTGACTCTCCTTTTTGTCTAGAAGTTTATAATTCAGGAATTACACCAGGGTCTGTCTAAGTATATGTCTTTTTTAAATTAATCCTTCCTGGAACCCTATCAGCCCTTTTAATCAAGGCTTCCTTTGGCTCTGAAAATGTTCTTTAATTAATTGTTCAATGATTGTTTTCCCTTTATATATTTTTTTCTTTTCTTTTTCTAAAGCCCCTCTCCTTTGGATGTCAGATCCCTGCATGTGTCCTCCAAACCTCTTTCTGATTCTGTGCAGCCGTGAGGTTTTCCTCCACGTGAACTCCCAGGACACTGGCTTATTTCTCTCAGCAGCGATCACTCTCTTTCTGAATTTAGCAGCTGACTTTTTAAATATAGCCAATGTTTCATTTATATTCTGACCACCTCCCTCAGCCCCTACCACTGCTAGCTCATCTCCTTGTAAATTCTTTTAACTTTATTTATGTTATGGCTGGCTCAGCCTGCCCTGGGTGGTGTGGGCAGGGCAGCATGTGGTGCCAAGAATGGAGCCATGGTCCCTTCAGTTGCCTAAGCAGGCATTTTAGACCTCTGAACTATCTCGCTAGCTCTTCTCTTCTAAATTCTTCTGACTTTTTTTGGCTCAAGTTCTCTTTCTTCCTAGGCAGCATGTACAGTTTTGACTTTTCACCTTGGACTGCTTGCCTTGGGCTTCTGGGTCCCCTCAGATGGGGTGTGTGTTGCCACTTTGGAGTTCCATGACTACCAGGTGAGCTGGGCTGCTGGCATCTCCTTCGTGGACACCAGCCCGCACTGCGGCTTGGGCTGTAATGGGTGGGCAGTAACCTGGCTGCGGAGACATTGCTTCCCCTCGGCACAGTGTGGGCAGGGGTCTTCCAGGACATGAGGGCACCAGGTTTTCTAAGACCACCTATGGTACATACACTGCTAAGTTCCTTGTTCCAGGGCTGAGGGGCCCAGGAGCAGGAAGAGTGAAAATCCTCTGGGGTGGCAGGACATCCGGGTGAGCCCGCAATTTCTTCAGCACTCAGCTACACTCTGCAAGATGGAGGGCACCTTGAGGAGATAGGACTGCACCCTGTACTTGGGTGCACACAAGGGTACAGCCAGGAAGAGGGCAGAGGTGCTGCAGCAGCCGGACAGGTACTAGGCAGCCAGTGACACAATCACTGGCCTGTTGCCTCACTGCGTTGTTCACTGCATTGGCCTCCAACTTGTAAGTCTCATGCTCACAGACATGCACTGCCACCCCGTTTCTGAAGAGTCTTACCTACATCTCTCAGGTGGTGCGTGGCACCCGGAGTGTATTTATCTGTTGCTACTGTGTGATTTCTCTTCTCCAAAACTCACACTGTGGCTTCATTCCACACTGCAGCAGTATTAGGATGAGCAACCTAGAGGAAAGTATGGGTCCTAGGGCACAGCACTGGTGACCAGATCAGTGCCTGCTTGGGGGAGTGAGGACGCCCTCTTTTGGAACTGGATATGTTTCCTGGGAAGCACATTGTTACCAGAGGACACCTCATGGTGGGGGCTTTGGCGAAAGCGGCCTGCCCTAGGCCCTCCCACATGGCCACCCCACACTCAACAGCACCAGGAGCCAACCAGATGAGATTGAACCAGATGTTACTTTTTCTCTATAAATTTCTTCAACTCAGGTATTCTGTTATAGTGATTAAAAAAAAAAGAGACTAGGACACCTATTTATGTGTCTGTGAAGGTGCTAACTATATTTCCTGTGTCCCAACATCTACTTTGTTGACACATTGCACTAATACGTGAGTGAATAAATCTGCATTTTAACGTAGCCATAAACCTACAGAACCAGAGGTCCTTCAAGCCCATTTAAAAAATAACACCCATATACATACTTTCTGCGTAGAGAAATTAAGGTCTAGGGAGGAACAGGGATATCCAAGCCCTTGAATCCAGGCCTAGAGGCTGCTGGGAAGTCCGCCTTTGCTTGTCCCATGTTGGTCTCTTTTATGACCTTTATAAGCCTGTGCCTGTATGAGGAGGGGTGAGACAGAGGGTCGTGGCTCACACGGTCGTCACACAGCAGTCCCCTCTTCCAGCTCTCTTTTTTATAAGTTGAGCGTGGCTGCACATGCCTGTAAGCCTAGCACTCTAGGAGGCTGAGGCGCGAGGATCGCAGCAAGGCCACAGCGACATGTCTCTGACTGAAAAATTTAAAAAGGGCCGGGGATGTAAAGAGAAGACTCTGGATTCAATTTCCAGAACCTCACAAAAATTTTCTTTTAACTATTTTATGTCAATATTTCATGAAAGGACTTGCATATAAACTGAATGTTGGTGACCGAGTGGGGTGACACACACCTGTAGTCCCATTACTCAGGAGGCTGAGGCAAGAGGATGACTGTGAGCTTGAGACCAGCCTGAGCCCCTGTCAGAGAGAGAGAGAGAGAGAGAGAGAGAGAGAGAGAGAGAGAGAGAGAACAAGGAGGTGAAAGAAAAATAGCACATATATTATGTACCTGTACAAAATCCCTAGGGTGAATGTTGCTATCAGTAGATATTTAAAATGTACCAATAAAAAAATGCTAATGAAAGAAGCAGAATGTTGGCAAAACTAACCTATTCAGCAAATATCTACCATCTGCCACATGCCAGCAATGGTCCAGGATCCATTGTGGAGTCATCCTGTGAACAGTCAAAGGGTCCTTACCCTTGAGGGGTTCTCCTCAAGCAGGGTGTGGGAGGCCTTCTGCAGTGATGGTGGCCAATAATTTCAACTACACTGTACAAGGTGCTCCCCTTCCAAGGAGGGTTCAAGGCTAATAATTCCTCTCCCCTGGAAGCCGACCTGGTTTTGATCCCTAGAATGTCACAGAGGTGAGGCTGTCCTGTTCCAGGGCTCGTCCTTGGGGAAGCTAGCTGGCAGCTTTTGAGTTGCATCTCTGGGAAGCTGGCATCACAGTATAAATCCAGATCCACCTAGCCAGAAAGAGGCCTAGGGTGCGCACTGATCCTGATGTGTCAGCTTCGCTGGGTTGGGAAATCCCGCGGATGAGAAAGGTAACACTCACTGTACATTTCTAGGTGTGACGAGGTGGGTCAGGAAGGCCTGGCTTCTCTGGTCCCTCACCTTTTCTCACCTAAGAAGCTTCACTCTGACGTGCACTTCCTTTTCTTTTGTTGTTGTTAGCTTTTTAAAAAACTTTGTCGAAAAAAAAAAAAAAAAAAAAAAAAAAAACTTTGTCGGTACATGTTAGATATACTTAATGGTAAAAGTCGTCACAAGGAATTATATCTGTACGCGATATATCTGGCTGCTTCTCTTTTCTCCCATTCTCCTCTCCTCCTCTCAGCCCCCCTTCCCTCCATTTATGAGAGCTTTCACTTCCTTTTTCTTCTTCCCGTTGCTTTTGTCTTGTGTCTCCCTTCCTTTCCCACTCCCTCCTCCCTTGTTTCCCTTCCCATGTGAACTTTTCTTCCTATTTCCCCGTATCTATTAAATACGTTGGGCCTTATGTACATTTTCAGCTTCTCACACCAGAGAAGCAATGTGGCATTTAAAACATGAGTGTCTGATTAGTTTCATTTAGGAGTATGAATTCAGGCTGAAAAGACAGCTCAGCGGACTAAGCATCTGCTTAGGCAAGCATAGAGACTGGAGATAGATCCCCAGCACCAGCCTCATAGGTGGGCGTGCTGAGCCAGCCACTGAGACTGGGGGTGGCGGTGCACGCCTATAATCCCAGAGCTGGGGAGGCTGAAAAAGGAGCTGCATAGTGTGACCTCGTACCAAATACAATTCTAAAAAAGAGTATGGTCTCAGAGTGTCACTGTTTATCTAGAAATGTCTTAGGCTTTACCTGCTTTATGTCAGCATAGTACTCTGTTGCATGAAAACTACATCTTCTTTGTCCACTCACCAGCTGATGGGCACTTGGGCTGTTTCCAAGATTACGTTGTTACCGAAAGGGCTGTTATAAACATGAGTGCATATATGTCACTTGTGGGGGTGATGCTTTTAATTCTTTCAGGAAGATACCAAGAAGGGGGATAGCTGTGTCAAACAGAACCTCTAGCTTTAGTTTTTTGAGGGTTCTCCACCCTAATTTCTAGTGTCTGCACAAGTTTACAGTCCCACCAACAGTGGAGAAGGGTTCTGTTTTCCCCAGAGCCCTGCAAGCATTTATTATTCATTGATCTCTTTTTTTGTGTGTGTGGGACTGGGGTTCGAACTCATGACCTTGCACTTGCAGACAGGCACTTGTGCCATGGAGCTATCTCCCCAGCCCCCCACCTCCCTTTTTTTTTTTTTTTGAAAGGTTTTTGTTTTGTTTTGTTTTTGTTGTTGTTGTTGTTGGCTGGCTGAGGCTGCCTTAAAGGGAGATCTCATGTTCCATGTGGGGTTGGGGATTGAACCTCGGTCCCCAGCACCTGAAAGACTTTGCTGAATCATGTGCTTTAACCAACTGAGCTACCTGGTAAACCCTCATTGATTTCTTGATGACGGGGTGAGGTGGCATCTCATGGTTGTTCTAATTTGTGTATCTCAAGTGACCAGTGGTGTTGAACATTTTTATATATTTATTTGCATTTCTACTTCACCTGAGAAGTGTACATTCATCTCAGATGCCCACTTTTGGATTGGATCTTTAAATGAGGAGGGTCTGATTTTTTGAGTTCTTTCTATTCTGTAGCTGTTTGTCCTTTGTCTGAGGCACAGTTTCCGCCATGTACTTCTGCCACGATATCTCTGCCCTGAAGCCAACCAACTGCAGACTCGATCTCCCAACACCATGAGCCCAGTTTAACCCTCCCTCTTTTATGTTTTGAATGTCAGCCACTGTGTCCAGCAACAAGAAAGCTGACACACCCAGCCAGCTCCCAGCCATCCCAGCCCCCTCAGCTGAGGTACCTGACATGAGGAAGGCTGTCCTGGTTTCTACCTAGATGCCCCCAAAGCCTCACACGCTCTGAGGTGGGGCTCCTGGAAGGGGACTAGATTCAGAGGTGACACAGCCGACTTGCTAGGAGGTGAGGCAGGTCACTGTGTGTGGCCTAGAAGGGAGGCTCTCCCTCCAGTGCTTGCCTGGCTGCCCTAAGTTGAGCCGCTGCTCACCAGGCCCCTGTGCCATAGTGTCCCACCTCAGAGCCCGCTGACTACAAACTGAAACATGAGCCCCAAATAACCTTCTGCTTTATTTCGACATGACAGGAAGTTTATCCCAGCAACAAAAACAAAAGTGGCCAAGACAAAGGCCACCTTGGTATTCTAGCCTCAGTCAAGCCCCAAGGTGAATGCAACCATTGGAGTCATCCCAGCTGACGTCACATGGAACAGGACTGCCCAGCGAATCCAAATCACCCACACACTCATTGGAAAAACTAATAAGCTACTAGTTTATGGGGTAGTTGTAGCAACAGATAAACAAAACGTTGGAGGGGTGTCAGACGACAGACAGTGAGCACAATAAGATTTACTATCAATCATGTGGTTTATTGTCTACCAGCGACTCCAATTCTATGGCTTTAGTTTCACAATACTCTCCTTCCCTTCTCCTGAGAGTAACCATCCCCACAGGTCTCCCTCTTTGGGGGATGGTCAAATGCTTGAATGATACCCCAAGGGTACAGCCTCCAGAGCTGTATGTCTTTCTGGTACAGAGTCAGTGCACTCCCAGGGCAATAGGTTGGCGCTGTCAGACATCTGCCTTCGGCTCCTTCAGTTTACACTACCTAGATATAAGCCTGTCCCTCCAGGGAAGGAGTCAGGAGTCAGGAGTCAGGTGCTGATAAGGCAGCACTGCTCCTACAGGATGGAATGTGGGATCTGCCCATGCTCCTGCTCTGCTGGGCCAGCCTCACCTCCAGTCCCACCTGGAAAGTCACCCTCAGCAGGGAAAGTCTCCAGAGTCAGGGAGACCCCCCAGCGGGCCTGTGGTACCTACTTCCACTTCTGTTTATGTTCACATCTGCTCTACTCCCCAAGGAACAAGTACAGTGCCCCTGCTTGGGGAGCCAGCGCCCCTCCTACCCATTGGACTCTCCCCACCCCCACCTGGCACACTCTTCAGCCTGCTCATGAGCATCTTCGAAGTGCAGCGTGCGGTGATGGGTTCCTGAATGGGTACAATCCAAGTCCATCCCAGAAAGATATCTTTCTGTAAGGCTCCTCTAAACCTGGAGCTACTGGAGCTAGAACAAGAGGCAAGTTTGCTGGACAATGAAAACAACCTAGCAAAAGCAGGGCCCAACTAGGGACAGATGCAGTGGGGGAGGGGAAAGAGAGACACTGAGCTCCTGGATCCAGGGCTCTCTAGAGCACACTGGTCTCAGCAGGAACTAAGAGGTGTCAAAGAGACTTTTTTTTTTTTTTTCTTTTTTTTTTTTTTTTTTTTTTTTTTTTTTTTTTTTTTTTTTTTTTTTTTTTTTTGCATCCTTTCATTTTGAAGGGTATAAAGGACATATGCTAGGAAACTAAACATAATTTCCTGGTAGGTATTTGAACTACTAGCAGCTATTATTTACAGTTAAATAAATGAAAGTAATTTTATCGGTACATAAGTTACAAAACCCTAATTGGAGTGAGGGACTGATCAAGCCTCTTTTAGTTGTAACTGATTTCAAATGTTTAAACACCCAGGACACAACTGATCTGCCTGTCCCATTGTAAAAAGACCGGGATAGTTTTACTGTCTTCAGGATTGCAGGGTGCAGGGTAGGGCTCCTTCAGGCTTTCTCTTTTTCTCTTTGTGAGTCAGATGCATTCTACTGTGGGTTGGCTTTCTCTGGATGGCAGAGAACATCGCCTCGGGAAGTCCTGCTTTACTTCCTCACAGACAGGGAGAACAAGAGCCTTGCCCCTCTGGCTCCAGTTACCAAAAAACTGGAGAAGGATTCTGATTGGCCCAGATTGGGTCACATGCCCACTTGTGTGGCCAAGACCAGGATTTGTTATCACAAGCAGGAGGATTGTTACAGATGTGGCCTTCCCGGAGCCCAACAGCCAGTCTTAATTATGTCTACTTGGGGAAGGTATGAGCAGAAGAGGGGAGGAAGAAAGGGGAGAGCTCTGTGGGTAGCCATGGGGGAGCTCTGTCCACTGCAACCAGCTTGATAGCTAACCAAGCAATAGTGCCCTGGACGTGGGACACCCCGAGTCTCAGAATGAGCCCCAAAGTGAGGGTCCCTCCTGCCAGGCTGAGGGACTGACAGTGCTGTTAGGTGGATGGAGGGTGGGGAGCAGGCAGAGATAGCTGGCTTGCCTTTGAATTATGCAGAGTGGTGTGTCGTGGTGGCTTTGATGGTGTTTAATTAAATATTTGGCACATTTAATTAATTAAATATTTAAACGTTAAATACAGAATCAGATGTGACTTAGTGGACATTATATCTCAATAGCCATTAGTCATTCAGCAGCCCTTGGAGTGGAGTCCCTGCAGCCCCGGCCTCCCTCCCCTGCAAGAAGGACTCCAGGAGACACTTGGGGAACGTGATTAATTAATTACCGATCAAGCGTGCGCCGGGCTTTGCTGTTACACGCTATCCTGTGTCGCTCAGGACACAGCCTCTTCTGCTGGGTTCCAGCACTGGCTGGCAGGGACGTGGAATGAGAGGGTGGAACATCTACATCAGAGCTCCACCCCCCCACCGCGCGCGCACACACACACCTGCCCCCTCCCCTGTCCAAAAGCCGAGGACACCCAAGTATAACCCTCACAGACTGCTTCTTCACTTCCATGCCACCTCTCTCTTCCCTTTGACGGCCATCTGCCCAGAAGGCTGTGTGCTCAGCGACTGTCACAGAAATGTAGATGTGCCCCCATGTTGGGGAACTGCCCTCTCCAAATGGCCCAATAGGAAGTATGGTGACCTTCAGCCCCCTCTTTATTTAGAGCAGAGAGCCCACTGAGAGACTTCTCCTCACCAAACCATAGGAGTTGGATGGTAGCGGTTCCTGACAGAGTCTTTTCCGGCCCCTTATCAGGCACCCAAGGGGCTAGAAGATGTGCAGTACCCCACCCCTCGTGCATGCGCAGTGTGAGGCAGGATGTGTGAGGGCCTCGTGTGTGGGGAAATGATAGACACGTCAGGCGGTCCATCAGCTTTCCAAAGGCAGGAAAGATTCTGCCCTCAAGGAAAGCCCAGACCACTTAGGCAGCCCTAGGCCTGCTGTCTCCACCAGGCCAAGTGTCTTCCTGACTGACCAGCCCTCTCGCCCTCCTCAGATAGGCTACAGTCTAGTCACAGCAGCCCCCATTTTCATTTTTCTTTGCTCTCTGTGCGTGTGTGTGTTTGAGACAGGGTTTTACTATGCAGTTCAAGCTAGCCTTCAGCTCACTTTGTAGCCCAGGCTGGTCTCAAACTCACAGTGATCCTCCTGCCTCAGTCTCCCCAGTGCTGGGATTACAGGCAGGTGCCACCATGCTCGGCTAAATAGCCCCTCCCCCCATAAGTTCTACCAGCCTGAGTTCTCTGGATCGTAATATGTCCTGTTTGCTTTCCTGAAAGCCTTTCATGTCATTCAGATCTTACTTCAGATGTCAACTCCTTCTGCCTACTTAGCGCAGAACCATGGATGGAGGGCCCGACAGGCAGTCTCAGGTGGCTCCGCCATCCAGCTCCCAGGTGCTTCTAGGGCCTGCTAGCTGGAGCTTCCCTAGGAACCTGAAGCCTGGGGGACGCTGAGAAGAGGGTGGCCAGGAGGAAAGCTCAGAACTGCCACCTACTGGCCGTACGTGAAATAGTCTGGGAATGCTCCACAGTCTTGCGTGGGTAAGAAGCCCATGCACTGAGTTCCAGTATATTCTTTTAAAAGAATGGGTGCTGGAGAGATAGCTGCGTGGCATAAGGCACAAGTGCCTGCCTGCAAGTGTAAGGTCGTGAGTTTGAACCCCAATCCCTCCAAAAAAAAAGAGGAAAAAAAGCCAAAACTAGGTCACACAAAACATGGATTATTTACAATGAACAACGTAATCATTTCATAATATATATATACATATATATGTATATAAGATATATGTATATATATCTTTTCATTTAATATATAGCTTTTCATTTGATAAATGACAGTCTAAAAAATATTCATTTTCACAATATTCATTTTCGCACCGGTACGGATATACTGGAAAGACCACCACAGCTCTGCGGTTGTCAGATGAACGCCACCTCCTCTCCCTCCTTTTCCTCTGACTCTGCTTATCCCAATTTAGAGGTGATGGTCCCTTTGAGGCCCTGCAGTCTGGGCCAGGGGCTCCCAATATAGAAAACGGAGGCCCAGAGCCACGAGGCTGGCCCAGAAAGGTCCCCGTGTCCCACGCAGCCTTCCTTCCAGGACCCACAGGGCTGTGACCCTGTCACGAACCTGACCTTACAAGCCCCACCTCCCTGGACACGCTCACGGTCCAGCGCGCTCTCCTTTATTTCCCAAACCTCCCTAAATATGCACTGGGCCTGAGAAATGGGGGAGGGCTCCTTCTGGGGGAAAATGAAGCACAATGACAAACTTAGTTATTCATGCAAACCATCAGCTTGCTATCCCTGATTATGCAGGATGCAAACTGTGAGTATCTGAGTGACTGAGCGCGCTCATCAAAGGCGCCATCGGGCAGGCACCAAGGCTGCTCCCGGCCCAGCCCACCTTGCCGGGTGTCTTTGTACTAGCTCCTCTACCCAGCGCAGCCGACAGACACCTCCCTCTGCCGGTGCGCGTTCCCCACTCAAAGACCCCTCCGTGCTGTATTTTAAAGGATTAATTAACCTTGTGAGATTGGCGGGGAAAGCTCCACCTGGCTATCTACTGCATGAAAGCATCCGCTCACCAGAGTATTTTAAGCTCACAGTGCAGACCATATGGTATTTCAAAGAACAGAAGTTGAAAGTACAGTACATATTTATTCCTTCCACAGAGAGCAGTAAAGGGGCTTAAGTATTTTATTAAAGCCTATATGTGCGGGCATGTGCGCGCGCGTGTGTATGTGTGTGAAGAAAGCGGAAATATACTTGACGCATGGAAAAAAATAAATTACACAGATTTATTTTCATCTCTCTGCCAACCCACCCCATAGCAACAGTGAAAACTTGCTCTATGTAAACTTGAGAAAACAAGAAATATTTTATCAAGTCGTCCCAACTCACGGCTACTGCCAATTTTTCCATCTTTTTAAAAACACCAGCAGTCTCCTGGTGTTGGGGAGGCAGGCCGAGGAAAAGGAGTGGGGCGGCAGGTGGAAGACCCTGAAGGAGCCAGGTCTGCCAAGTGCCAGACCCAGCCTTTAGAAGGGAGGAGGTCCGAATCCAGAATTGCCCAGCGACGGCACGGTAACCATCTCTGAACTAACGCGCTCAGTGGGCTCTTGTGAGATAAGGGCTCTGGGTCTAGACTGTAAGAAAATCTGTTGATTTTATCCCATCTCTCTCCTCTTGGTAATGCCTTCATCCGTGAAGCAGTCCCCTGTCTGTCCAAGTAATTGGGTTCCAGTTAATTCCATCTTTATCTAAAAAAATGACTATGACCCGGGATTGTCAATCAGAGCCCAGCATCTTCCTCACCTCCAACGACTGGCTTAGGAGTGGTCACATGACCCAGGACAGACCAATGGAGCTCTATCCTGAGCCTTTTACTGGAATTACTGGGAGAGAAACTCTTTTCTTGGAAGACACATTGCTGATCTGGGTGCTTAGAGCTCACTATTAACCTAACCTTGGGCAAAAACTTAGTGATAAGAGCCTAAGGCAGGTGGAGATTGATGAACAGCTCACCTCTCACAAGCAGGGACAGAAATGAAACTTACGATTTTAAATTAGAAATTTATAGTAGAATAACATTTTTTTATTTTGACCCACCTATATATTTCTAGCTGCTTGAGAGGTAGTGGTAGGAAGATTGCAAGGTCCAGAGCAGCTTGGAAAACATAGGGAGAAACTCAGTTTCAAAGAAAAACAAATACAATAAAGTAGAGCAGGCAAGCTGGTCAGGATCAACTGCCCAAGGATCCTACTGTCCTCTTGACAAAGCCACCAGGCTGGCCCAGGGTGTGGAGGAAAATCCTCTGCAGAATTAGCATAACTCAAGCCAAAGAGAAGCAGGATCTCAGGAGCAGGGAGCTGAAAAGGGGCTACAGTTCAGAAATGAGTCCTAGACCCTGTCCTTCCTGCTGTGCACTCTTTTCATAGGAAGGAACTCCTTCAGGTCAAGAGCTTATGCCTCAGAAGTTTTCATTAGAAGCACACAGTTCAAGGGCCAGAGGTCAGATTTGGAAATCTTCTAGACCTGCCTCTTCCCACCATGCTAATGGTAAAGAACAATACCACATTTTATCCAGCCTCTCCCCAAACCTATACTTACTGTCTTCAGGTCTTTGCCTTTGTAAGAGAAAAGGTACAAGGCACAAGATGTGTTGTAGTACTGGGCATTGACTCCAGGCCCTTAGCACTGAGCTACATCTCCACTCCCTTTTCATTTTTTGTTTGTTTGTTTGTTTGTTTTTTCATTTGGAAACAGGACCTTACCAAATGGCTAAATTTTCTGGGTTGGGCTGAAACTCGTGCTTCTTCTGCCTCAGCACCCCCAGAGTGCTGGGATTACAGGTGTGTGCCACCATGCCTGGTTCAAGTTAAAAGACATAGCTAAAGAATGCCGATTCCTCTACAATGCAGCAACTGAGGGCTGACCCTCCAATTTACATGATGGTACAAGTGAATCATATTGGCTCCAGTTTTTTAGTGGGAGAGGGGCTGTCACTTTCAGATTTGTTTAGTCATTTCAGAGTTAAGTTCAGTCTATTTAGATTCTCCTGCACAGTCCCTATTCACCCTGAGCCACAGAAGCTAACAGAGTCAAGGGGTTGAGGACAGCGGCCACCCATGTTCCTGCTCTTGTCTTAGCCAAGTAACTCACAGCTGCCAGCCCCTCCATAGGTAACAGCCATAACAACCACAACTTCTAGCACCAACTGAAGGTCCCAGAGAGATGCTGAAGGTAAATCCCAAAGCAATGTCTGTGCTTTCAGGAAGAGGGCAGCACTGGTAAGTTTCCCTTTTGATGAGTTTAATCCTGAGGGTTCACTCTGGGCTATACCTGTGACCCAGGACCCAGAAAGGAGAGAGAAGTCTTAGCACTTGAAGAACAAAAAACAGTGATGAAGACTGGGGAGACAGCTCAGCAACGTACCTGGCAAGCTCAAGGTCCCCAGTTCAATCTCCAATACTGAGAGAGAGAGAGAGAGAGAGCCATAGAAGAGTAGGTCTCATGATTTATGTATCAAATATCTAAGTCTCCTCCTGACCTCAGAATCATGCAGGAAGTGTCACAGAGCAGTTGGTTACGGCTAAAAGTGCTTTACTGACATTTTAGCTCCCATCCTCTGCAGAAGGCAGCTCAGCCACATGTATTGTTACCTTTAATAAAAGCCAATACTGGGTTGGCAGGATGGCTGAATGGTCTAAAGCGCCTGCTTAGGAAAGCTTAGGTGGCCACAGGGACTGCAGTTCGATCCCTGGTACCACATGTTGTGCCAGCCCCACGCCCAAGGGCAGGCTGAGCTGGCCATTAAAAAAAAAAAAAAAAAAAAAAAACCACAATACTGTTCATACTTAGAAATCACAAAGAGTAAATTTTATTTTTTTTTTAAATTTTATTTATTTATTTATTTTTTCTTGTTTCACAACCTTTGTTTGTTTATTCAGTCATTTTTTTTAATGGCCGGCTCAGCCTACCCTGAGGGCAGGGCTGGCACAGCATGTGGTGCCAGGGATCGAACCGCTGTCCCTGAAGCCGCCCAAGCTTTCCCAAGCAGGCGCTTTAGACCACTGAGCCATCTCGCCGGGCCCACAAAGAGTAAATTTTAAATGTTCTTATATACACACAAATGATATGAATGTAAGGTGATAGATATATTGATTAGCTTATTTAATCATTCTACAATGTATATATATTATATCAAAATATATTATATACTTTAAGTTTACATATACTTTTTCATTCATCACTTATGCTTTAGTAAATCTGGGGAAAAGAATAATATTCCTCGGAGAAATATAAAGCCAGCTTGAGCCATGAAGTAAGTTCAAGGCCAGCCTGAACCTCATAGAGACCCTGTCTCAAATAAATAAATAAAGTGACATTAGAATTAGCCAACAATAGTTCTGAGGCAGCTATTATATGTTGGGTAAATGATGCTTGGAACCAGATGTGGTTTTGCCGCCGCCGCCGCTCCCCCCCCCCCCCCCCCCCCCCCCCCCCCCCCCCCCGCCCCACCCCACCCCAGGACTTGGATTTGAACTCATGACCTTGCACTTGCCAGGCAGGCACTTGTGCCATAGAGCTATCACCCCAGCCCCTTGTTTTTTTTTTGGTTTTTTGTTGTTGTTGTTGTTGTTGTTGTTGTTTTGTTTTTTTGTTTTTTTTTTTGAGAGAAAGTCTTACTATGGAGTCCAGGCTGGCCATGAACTCACTATGTAACAGAGACTGGTCTCAAACACGCTATGACCTTCCTGTCACAGCCTCCTAGGTACCATGCCTGGCCCAGATGTTTTCATTCTTTTTTTAAACTCCAGGTAATTAGCATACACATAATGAGATGTCGTGGAGAATGGACCCAAGTCTGAACACAAAGTACATTTGTTTCATATGCAGATAGGCCGAATGTAATTGTAGTTTTTTTGCGTGCTTGTGTTTTGAGGTCATACTGGTGTGGGATTTTCCACTTGCAGCCTCATGTTTTGCTAAAAAACAATTCAGATTCTTTTTCTTTTTTGAGACAAGATCTTGCCATGCAGTTCAGGCTGGCCTTGAGCTCACTTTGTAGCCCAGGCTAGTCTTGAAGTCACAATGATCCTGCTGCCTCAGCCTCCTGAGTGCTGGACTACAGGCATGCACCACCATACCCAGTCCCCAAATTCAGATTTTGGAGCATTTCAGATTTCCAAATTAAGCTCCTTTAGCATATAAAAGCATGCATATGGATATAAATGAAAAATTGATCATTATAAATAGAAATAGACAATATTCTCCACAGAGAAATAGAAACCCTAGGATATTGTAATCGATGCCTCCCTCCCATTGGAAATCCACTGGCTATGGCTGAGACAACCACATTTCCAAGTTTCTTATTCCTACAAAGCCATTTCTCCATGTGTCTGGGAATCATCAGACCACACTGTCCCCTCTTTTTCCCCTTCTCCTGAAGGATAAGAGGCCCTCTAAGGTCCACAACTCATGTCTAGAGGATTGTCTGTCTCACCTTTCAGACATACCTGATGCTGCCCACAAAACCTGCAGCCAAAGAACAACCAGGAGTCTGGGGATGTGGTTCAGCAGTAGGGCTCTTGCCTTGTATGCACAAGGCCCTGGCTTGATCCCCAGCAAGACACACACACACACACACACACACAATGAGCACAGAGTAATTCTACCCCCCAGCCTATACAACCAAGTCTACTCTTCTACAACTAAGTTATGCTGACATCCAAAGCTTCTGGACTAAATCTTTGAATCCCACACAGCCTGCAAGTCTAAACAAATGTAGTTCTTATCCAAGAGCTTTGTTAGAACTCTGGATTAATTTATATAAAATTGTACTTTAAAAAATCACCTCTCAAGGGGCCCGGCAGGATGGCTCAGTGGTCTAAAAATCACCTCTCAAGGGGCCCAGCAGGATGGCTCAGTGGTCAAAAGCACCTGTTTAGGAAAGCTTAGGCAGCTGTAGCGACCGTGGTTCAATCCCTGGCACCACATGCTGCTCCAGCCCTGCCCTCAGGGGAGGCTGAGCCGGCCATAAAAATAAACAAATAAACAAACAAAAGTGCTGAAACAAGAAAAACAATAAATAAAATAAAGTGCCTGCTTAGGAAAGCTTGGGCAGCTGCAGAGACCGCGGTTCAATCACCAACACCACATGCTGCACCAGCCCTGCCCTGAGGGTAGGCTGAGCCAGCCATAAAAATAAATAAACAAACTAACAAAAGTTCTGAAACAAGAAAAAAATAAAATAAAATAAAAAATCACCTCTTGGTCCAGTGAGATAGTTCAGCGGTCTAAAGCGCCTGCTTAGGCAGACTTACGCAACTGCAAGGACTGTGGTTTGATCCCTGGCACCACATGCTGCACTAGCCCCACCCCCAGGGCAGGCTGAGCCAGCCATATCATAAATAAGTAATTAATTAATTAAAAATCATCTCAAATGACATAACTTCCATCATAATGAAGTAATCATTGGCAACTAGGAATCTGGACGAATCATATGAAAACGATTCTTTTCACATATTAGGCAACGGCCACCAAAAGGCTGATTACAAGAGAAGAGTAACAGAAGTGGTGGGCCCCACCACGATCAGATTTTCTGGTTGAAAGTACTTTCCAGGGGGCAGTGCAGGGCCTTGAGGAGGAACACAGTACACCAACTGGGCTGAGAAGAAAAGATCTGGGTGCAGGAGGACAGAACTGGAATTTGCAGGACAGAGAACCAGAGAGGAAGGAACCGCATGGAGGAAAATCTGCTTAGAGGCCATAAGAGTGTGTCAGCGCTAAGCTGTGCATGCCTAGGGTGAAACTCCCCAAAGTCAGACAAAAATGAGCACGGGAACTGATTTTAATTATGAACAGTCCAAGAAACTAAGTAAAACAGCTTTAAGCAGCTGGAGAAAGTACACAGTTCCAACAGAAAAACAAAACTAAGAATGAATGTTGACTTTCTGTCCAAAGCACTGCATCTCTGGAGACAATGTAACAATATATAAATGATGAGAGAGAGAAATATAGCTAGTAACCTAGAATTTGATAGCTAGCAAAAGGAACCTGCAAAAATGGAGAGAAAGCAGGGTGTGTTGCTGCATACCTGTATACCCAACACTTTGGGAGGCTGAGGAAGGAGGTTCACCATGAGTTGAGGCCCTGTCTGAAAACAAAGCCACAGAAAAAAAGTAGATAAAGAGTTCTTGAGTGCTGGGGAATTGGTTCAGTGGCACAGTGCTTGCCTGGCAAGTGCAATGCAAGGTCCTGAGTTCAATTCCCAGAACAGAGAAAAAAAAAATCTGGGTGTGGGGGTGCACGTCTAAATCCCAGCACTCACAAGGTGGCTGAGAAGCAGGATTATCATAAGTTTCAGGCGAGTCTTTGCTACCCAGGGAGTTCAAAGCCAGACTGAAACTGAGCTACATAGCAAGACCCTGCCTCAAAAAAAGAAAAAAAGAAAAAGAGAGAGAAGGAAGGAGGGAAGGAAGGGAGGGATGGAGGGAGGGAAGGAGGGAGGGATGGAGGGAGGGAAGAAGGGAGGGACGGACAGACTACAGATCCATATGAGGGGGGAAAGGGGACTTGAACTTTGGCTTTTACTTGGAATCATAAAAATTTAAAGTACTTTATAGACCTAAATATAAAGAATAAAACTACTAGAAAATAAAATTTAAGCCAGGCGTGGTGGCGCACACCTGTAATTCCAGCACTTGGGAGGCTGAGGCAGGAGGATCAGTGTGAGTTCGAAAACAGCCTGCACTACAAAAGTGAGCTCAAGGCTAGCCTGAGCTGCATAGCAAGACCCTGTCTCAAAAAGACAACAACAACAAAAAAAAATTAACAAAAAACTACTAGAATAGCCAGGTGTGGTGGCGCACGCCTGTAATCACAGCACTCGGGAGGCTGAGGCAGAAGGATTGGTTCGAGTTCGAGACCAGCCTGGGCTACAAAAGTGAGCTCAAAGCCAGCCTGAACTGCATAGCAAGACCCTGTCTCAAAAAGAAAAACAAAAACTTAAAAAAAAAAAAACTACTAGAAAAAATATAGTCAAAGCCAGGTGTGGCAGCACATGCCTATAATCCCAGCACTTGGTAGGCTGAAGCAGGAGGATCAGTGTGAGTTTGAAACCAGCCTGAGCTACAAAAGTGAGCTGAAGGCCAGCCTGAACTGCATAGTGAGACCCTGTCTCAAAGAAAGAAAGAAATAACTATATATATATATATATATATATATATATGAAAACACTTGTGAACTTGGAGTAGGCAAATTTTTAAAAGCAGGCCACAAAAAAACATCAAATGTTAAAAATAATAAATTTGAAAAAAAAATCAAAACTCAAAAGAGGGCTGGGGAGATACCTCAGAGACATGAGTGCCTGTCTGGCAAGTGTAAGGTCCTGAGTTTGATCCCCAGTTCCAGAAAAAAAAAAAAAAAAAAAAAAAACCTCAAAAGAGCTGAGTAGGGCTGGCAAGATAGCTCAGTGGTCTAAAATACCTGCTTAGGTCAAGCTTAGGCACCACATGCTGCGTCAGCCCCACCCCACCCCAGGGCAGGCTGAGCTGGCCATATATAAAGAAATAAGGTTTTTTAAAAACGTAAATGAATGAAGCATATTTGTAAAAAAACAGCCAGGTATAGTGGCGCACACCTGTAATCCCAGCATTTGGGAGGCTGAAGCAGGAAAACCATTGCAAGCTCAAGACCAGCCTGGTCTATAAAGTGAGCTCAAGGCCAGCCTGAACTGCATAGCAAGACCCTGCCCCAAAAGGGCAAAATAATAATAATAATAATAATAATAATAATAATAATAATAATAATAAATCAAAATATTAGGGCCAGGGACATAGCTGAGCAGTTTAAGCACCTGCCTGGCAAGCACAAGGTCCTAAGTTTGATTCTTGGTACAGAGAGAGGGAAGGAGAGGGAGGGAGAGAGAGAGAGAGAGAGAGAATACTACTTTTAAAAAAAAAAAAAGATTAACTCTGTACTAAATACATTTTTTAGAAAAGACTGCCGGGCGTGGTGGCTCACGCCTGTAATCCCAGCACTTGGGAGGCTGAGGCAGGAGGATTGGTGCGAGTTCGAGACCAGCCTGGGCTACAAAAGTGAGCTCAAGGCCAGCCTCAACTGCATAGCAAGACCCTGTCTCAAAAAGACAAAAAAAAAGAAAAGAAAAAGAAAAAAGAAAAGATTAAGTGGTGGTGCACACCTGGAATCCCAGTATTTGGGAGGCAGAGGCAGAAGTACTGCTGTGAGTTTGAAGCTAGCCTGAGCTACAAAAGTGAGCTCAAGGCCAGCCTGAACAGCATAGTGAGACCCTGTCTCAAAAAAAGAAAGAAATAACAATATAATGAGTTCAAGGCTCAGCCTATACTACACAATGAAACTTTGTTTCAAGTAAAACAAAACAAAACAACAACAAAAAATGAATAAGCAAACCATACACTGCAAGAGAATCCTGTCAGTCCCTCACACGATGAAAGCCTATCTGTTACCAACAAGGATGAGCTCTTTGAACACATTAACCATTCTGGTTTTCCTTTGAGGGAGGGCCTGCAGCTTAGCTCAGTTGTTTAAACGCCTGCTTGGGCAAATGCCATCAGGAGCTGGAGACCAGGGTTCGATGCACAGCTTCACATGCCTTACCCAACCTGCCCTTAAGACAGCCTGAGCCAGCCCCCCACCCACCTCCACAAGTAACCTGATTTTTCTTTCTTCTTTAATTTTAGTTTAATTTTTATTTATTTATTTATCTATGTATTTTGGCCTTTTGAGACAGGGTCTCGCTATGCAGTTCCGACTGGCCTTGAGCTCACTTCTGTAGCCGAGGCTGGTCTCGAACTCACACTGATCCTCCTGCCTCAGCCTCCCAAGTGCTGGAATTATAGGTGTGCACCACCATGTCCCGCTTTAATTTTATTTTGAAGAGTAAAAACTGAAGCAAAACAAACACAAAAAAGACAGAAACAGAGTGACATACAACATTTATGTCAGATTTTCAAAGTATTTTTTCTTTCTATATATGACTTTTATTATTATTATTATTATTTTGTATTATTTTGCCTTTTTGAGACAGGATCTCACTATGCAGTTCATACCTAGTTTTTGCCCATTAATTATTTTTGAGACAAAGTCTCAATATGCAGTTCAGGTTGGCTTTAAACTCACAAAGCAGTGCAGGCTGACCTTGAACTTGCAGTGATCCTCCTGCCTCAGCCTGCTGAATGCTGGAATTACAGGTGAGTGCCACCATGCCATGCGTTCACTTGCCCAGTAATTTCTTTTTACTGTATTTCCTTTCTTTCTTTTTCGTACTAGTTTCCAAGGCTCCTTGACTATTCTATAGCCTTTTGTGGACCTGAAGCCTATTCTGATGACATGAAGATCATCTTTCACAGCACATCCCTCATTTGTTAATTCTGTCTATAGTAAAGCAACACTTCATTCTGGTATAGTCAAAATCTGTCACTTCTCAGCTTGTGGATTGTCCTTTGTATAAACACTTTTTTTTTTTTTTAGGCACTGGGTTTCGAACTCACGACCTTGCACTTGCCAGGCAGGCACTTGTGCCATGGAGCTATCTCCCGGCCCCATTGTGGATTATGCTTTGAAAGTCATGAGAAATCATTTCATATCGCAGAAATATTATCATACATGTAAATTATTAGTGTTGCACTTTTACTTTTTTTTAAGTGCTGGAGATTGAACTCAGCACCTTGCACTTGCCAGGCAGACATTAAAGCCACTGAGCTATTTCCCTCTCCCCCTGTACTTTTAATAATTTGGTATTTATCCAGGTGTGAAAAATGCACAGCTGTAATCCCAGAACTTAGGTTGTTGAGGCAGGAAAATCGCACCAATCTGAGCAAGTTCTAGGCTGCAAAGTATATTCAAGTCCAGCCTGAACTACACAGCAAGACCCTGTCTCAACAAAACAAAACAAAAATTAGATACTTAATCTATTTTAGTTTTGTATATGGTTATGAAATAGAAATTCAATGCTATTTTTCTCCACTACAGAAAGCCAATACTGCCATTACCGTTTACTATAGAATCTAAGGTTTCTCTAATGAGTGTAATTTTACCTCACATCACAATATCATATCGCATAAGCTACATATATAAGTCAGTTGATTTTTCGTCCTTCAAACTATTCCATTTACCTCCTTGTTTCTATACTAAAGCTATATTAGCTGAATGACAAGGCCCTTGTATTTGTGTGCAGTGAGGTCCTCCTTTTTTTTTTTTTTTTTTTTTTTTTTTTTTTTTTTTTTTTTTTTTTTTTTTTTTTTTTTTTTTGTCTTTTTGAGACAGTCTCACTATGCAGTTCAGGCTGGCCTTGAGCTCACTTTTGTAGCCCAGCCTGGTCTTCTGGTCTTGAACTCTCACTGATTCTCCTGCCTTAGCCTCCCAAGAGCTGGGATTACAGGTGTGAGCCAGCACACCCAGCTCTCCCTTTGTTTTTAAAATTGTTTCAGCAGACTCTGGGTTTTTATTCATCTATAAATATTATATAATTAGCTTCAATTAGCCCAATGCAATTGGGCTTGAATTTTTCCAGGAATTTCATTGAATATAAATATCATTTCATGGAAAATTTATATCTTTTCAGAGTAAAGACATGGTTCCATTATGCATAGAGTTTTTTCAAAACCTAAATATTGAAGTTGTAGATTTTTTTTACTCAATAATCTAACACATTTCTATTAGTTTAATGCATAACTACTTGAATATTGTGCAGGACATCTTATTTTAGTTACATTCTCAGGAAATACATTAATATTGCAGAAGAACCCATTATTGACTTTATCTTTTTCTTTTGTTTCTTTGTGGTATCATGAATTGAAACCCAGGGCTTTCATAATGAGCAGCCCCCCTAGCCCTTCTTTATTTTTGTTTTGAGACAGGGTCTCACTCAGTTGTTTTGTTTTCTAGACTGCGTGCAAATTCGCAGTCCTCCTCCCTCAAGCTTCCAGAATACTAGGATTAGAGGCAGGCACTAGCACAACCTGGCTTACATTCTAGTTTTCAACAAACTTCCTTGTTCAACTCCTTAATAATTTGTATTTTTATGTCTTTTCTATCTGGGTGACCATTTGACAATAACAATGTTGACTTTTCACCTCTACCCCTAACCTGACTCAATCTTCATACTGTATTGCACTGCCTGGGACTCTCAAAGTAACCAGCACCCCATATACATAGGTTCACATCCAGGAATTTTAACCAACTGCCTATCAAAAGTATTCAGTAGCCGGGCGTGGTGGCGCACGCCTGTAATCCCAGCACTCGGGAGGCTGAGGCAGGAGGATTGGTGCAAGTTCAAGACCAGCCTGGGCTACAAAAGTGAGCTCAAGGCCAGCCTGAACTGCACAGTGAGACCCTGCCTCAAAAAGACAAAAAAAAAAAAAAGTATTCAGAAAAATGTATGTGTAGGTATGGAATACGTAGGCATTTTTCTTGTCACCCTTCCCTAAACAATAGAATAGAATACCTACTTATAGAGCATTCAGATTGTATTTTGTATTCTAGGTACTCTAGCGATCAAAGAATATGAGTAGCTTAATGCAAACACTATGCCCTTCTTTTTAAAAGATTTGAGCAGCCTTGAATTTTGTAACCATGAGAAATAAACCCTCAAGAATGCCAAGGAACCACTGTTCTATGAAGAAGAGAGGTCGAACAGAGACAGTGGGGAGGATCCTTCTCTTCTTTCTGACTTCCATAAGGGCGAGGAGGTTGGAGTTTTAGCCTAGCAGTTTGATAAGACGAATACAAAACATTTAGTAATCTTCTAATCTTTGAGAAAATCTCTACAGTTGCCTATGAGGCTGGACTAAGGAGAGTAAGAAAAAAGGCAGAAGGACAGACCTTCTAAGGATCTCAGTGAATTATGATATGTAAAGTGCGCTGTCAGGCCAGGGAGATACAACTGGGCGAGGTGGAGGATAGCATACCAGAAGTGCATTGTGTTTGTGGCTTGGCTACCTGACTGAACAATGGGTATATCATCCACAAAAGAGATAAACAGGGATAAACAGATTTTAGGGAAGGAAAATAGATTGCACTTCACACAGGCTGGCTATAAAGGGCTGCGGAACATCCATCCAGAGGCCTAGCAGGGATATGGACGGAACCCTGGAGATCAGAGCAGGAGTTCTAAGTGGAAGAACAAGGATCTAGGCCTAAGGAGTAGCAATTATAACAGTGGACTCTCTAAAAACACTTCAAACGCGCGTGGCATACGCGTGGATTAGCCTGCTACTGTTAGAATGAGTATTACCTGCATGCAGATGAGTGAAACTGGGAGTGGATGAGATGGCTCAGAAGCCATAGAGGTGGCTGAGGCCTGGGCCATCGCAATGAATTGAGAGGAGCGAAAGGAGCGAAGGCAAGCCTGGCCTGGTGGCGCACGCCTGTAATCCCAACACTTGGGAGGCTGAGGCAGGAGGATCGGTGGGAGTTCGAGACCAGCCTGGGCTACAAAAGTGAGCTCAAGACCAGCCTGAACTGCATAGCGAGTAGCAAGACTCTGTCTCAAAAGACCAAAAAAAAAAAAAAAAAGGAGTGAAGGCGAAACAGCAGGGAGGATGATGAGCGCTGAGGCAGTCCAGGAGTACAAGGCTCAGCGCAATGTGAAAGTTAATGCGCCCTTCGAGTTTAATCCAGATGCGTCTCCGCAAAACTGAGGAAAAAAACCTCGCAAGCACCACCGCACCTGCCCGCTGCTGTTCGCGGGGACCCCAGAGCGCCTGCGCACGCTTGCCCCGCGCACAAGCACGCCCACCGCAGCTCAAATCCGGAGCCGCCGCGGAACGCGCTCCACCAAACCCCGCCTAACTCCACCCCTACTACCCGCCTGGCCCCGCCCGTTTGGCCCCACCTCCCGCGGTGCGCACCTAGCGGAGTCCCCGCGCCCTGCCGGATTTTGCCCTGGGCCCTCGCCACGCAACCTAGCGGTGCGCTCGTGACCAGTCTTTCCAGGAGGAAACAGCCTGCTTCATTTTCCCGGGCGAGTAAGGCCCCCATCCCTTCAGTGAGCCGGTGCAGGCTGACACGCAGCCGTGGCAGGCGCGGGGCGGAGCTGTGGGCGGAATCTTGTGGGCGGGGACAGGGGGCGGGGCCGAGTCACGTGAGTAAACACGGCGCACGTGGAGTGCAGTCTGAGCGGGGAGGGGGGAGCCTGCGGCGGCGGCCCGAGCCGCGCGGACCTGAAAGCCCCGGGCGCCGGCGGAGCTGGGGCTGCTGAGGCTTGCTGGTCTGAGCGTCTGTTACCCATTCCACGGGAACCGTAATAGCTGGGCTGGTCCTGACGTTGGCCCAGCCTGCCAGGCCTGCTGTGGGCACCGAGATAAGCCTGTGATAACCTGCGAGGCGGGCGCTCTCCCATTTCACAGATGGGCTGAGCAGACTTGCCAAAACCACGTGGCTGGAAAACGGCACAACTTAGCCCCGATCTCGGGTCGCCCAACTCCGCTGGGCTGCGGCTGGGGCTTAGGTTACAGAATGTCTGGCCGCCATTGGGGTCTGGGCGCCCCTCCTAGGGCCCTGCTCTGGCCTGTGGCAGCTGAATGTGGCTGGGGACGCTCGGGAGGCCTGATCTCCAGTTGGTGCGCAGCTAGGACAAAGGCGGCTCTCGTTAAACCGTCGCGATAGCTGCCGCAAGGGTGTGACCAGGACCTCGGGCCCTACCACCCCCCTCCAACAGCCCCTCCCCACTACCCCATCTTCTTCTGGGGCCCAGCGCCCCTGCAGGAGAGGCACCCCAATAGGCTGCCGCCCCAGCCAGCCTCCTTCCTTCTCTTCCCCTTCCTGCCCCCTCCTCCCTCTCTTCCTCCAGCTTCTCCTCTTCCTCCTCCCTCTCTTCCCTCTCCCCCTCGACCTCTTGCCGCAGGGAGGCGCGGCACACCTAGGAGGCCAGGCTTTGGCGGAGTCAAGCTGTCTGCCCGGCCTGGCAGGGAGCGGTGGGGAGGAGGGGGACAGGACAGGAAAGCTCAGGATTAGTGGAGAAATCATGCTACAGGTGAAAGACTGCGCTGCCAGGCTCCGAAGCTGTAATGGACACCTTTTCAAGCCTGTAAGGCCTGGGCCACGCTAGGGGACTGTAATCCCTGGAGGCTGCTATCTGGCCCCTCTGCCCTTGGATTTTGGGGACCCAAGAGCTGGTGTCAATGGGACATCACATGAACCAGGCCCAGGATTCCTGTAAATGTCGTATAACTAGCCCTGGAGTCTGGCCACATGAATGGCCTTGGGCGCATACTGAAATCTTGTTTCTCAGTTTCCCCTTCTCTTATGTGGGCCCGGGTAGACCCACCACATAGGGTCCTGGGAGGATTCAGGGAAAAAACTGTTGCCAGGGTGGAGAGCAGTGCCCTACTCCCTGCTAGGGAGCTGTGTGCTTTCCTGCTGTCTGACTGACCCTAAGTTCTCCACTCAAGGTTTATTGTATGGAAGTTTCCACTCAGGTTCCTTTGGTGACTCATGCAGGTACATGAGAACTCTGACAGAGAACTGTGTGGCAGCTCAGGAACTGAACCCTGTTTGCCTCCTCCCAGTCCACTTCCCCGCTGGCCAGTCCCAGCATGTCCCTCCCTGATGGGCTTTTTTCTTTGTCCTCCCACACACCCCATGGTATCTGGCCCCCTCGGTAGGAGGTCTCCCCACACTACTCCAAGACATTGGACTTGGCACCTTTACTCTTTACCCAGAGGGTGAATTTAACTTGCCTATGTTTCTCGGTGCAGAAGCCTCTGCCTGAATCTCCCCTCTCCTCCAGGTTGTATTGGGGATCTCTGATTCCTGTCTTGAGGCAGAGGAACATGGAAGGCCTAGGACACACCAGAAAGGAAATTTTGGAAGTTTAGGGGTCACATAGACCTCAGCTATGCACAGTCCTTTCCCTGAGGCCAGCTATGGACAGGCTTCCCCAACTGGGGTGCCCAGAACCTTTCCTGATCCCAGGCCTGGCACAGGGAGCAGTGCTGTGGAATGAGGAACCCCAAGGGGATGAATGGCAGTGGCCGCACAACTGCAACGAGCTGAATCCTGCTGCTGGAAGCAGGATGTTTGCAGCTGTTCCTGGGCGCTCTCACATCCCTGCTGTCACTCAGTATTTAGGAGGGTCTTTGTTGTTTGTTTCTGTATTTGTGCTTCTGCCAAACCAGCATCCCTTCCCCCTTTCTGTGGAGCCAGGTAGTTCACAGAGGCTGACTCCAACTCTGCCCCAGAGACTGACACATGCAGGATGCCTGACCAGTCGGAGCTCTGCATTCCTCTGGCCACACCGATTAGTGACCCTGGCTGGACCAATGAGAATTATCCTCTGAACTTTTGCTAAAGGATCTGGGAAGGAGGTACTTACTGGTAGGAATGTCAGCCTGGAGATACTGGCAAATACCTCATGAAGAATGAAGTCAGCAGAGAACAAAGCAGAGCTAAGCAAGGGGGAGAGCCGGATTCCTGAAGGCAGCTCGTAAACACCCGGATCCAGCCATGCCTGAGGCTACACGTGCCCCCTGGCTTTTCGTCTGAATCCTTAAATTTGTTTGAATCTCTGAATTCCTTTTTTCTCCTGGAAGTTTAAATTGTGCTTTACTTACAGCTCCATTTTATCTTATCTGAGGCTCTGGTTAACTAGAGACAGTAGCCATCATTTCTAAATGAGACCTGTGTATAGCTCCTTTGAGGTGGAACTGGCCTGCAAGCATCTGCCATGATGTCTATGACTGGGGCTGCCACCTGGGCCTCCTGGCCAGTGAATCTTTGGCCACCCAGCCTGCACCTGGTCTTGACCACATTCTCTGGACATCTGCTTTCAGGGTATTTCTTTTCCACAGCAACATCCATCGGCCCTGGAATGGAGCCTCTCAGCCAATGTTTAGGGAAAGAGTTCACATGTCCTGGAGGTTTCTGTGGCTTGTGGAAGGTTCAAAAAGTTCAAAAGGTTCAAAAAGTCAGGATCCCCAGCACTGCCTTTCTTGCACTGCTGCCTGCCCTGGGCCTGTAGCATGGCAGCAGCCCCTTGCCCTCCTCTGTTGCTGAGCCGCGACCACTTAGCCCTTTTCCTGGGTATTGGGTGGATGACAATATGCACAGTCCTAGGGGATCCGGTGATGCTCATGCACCCTTCTGCATGCTCCAGCCTTGTTCCTAGGGCTTGGGCACTCTGGATGCTTCCAAGAATACACCCTGAAGGGTACAGCTGCTACCCACCAATGGGCCAGACAGGGACTAAGGATGCACAGGATGAGAGAGGCTGCTGCCGGGCTGCAGACAGGCGCCCCCCGAATGTGCAGCCAGCACATCTGCCCAGAGAAAAAGGGAGGCCCAGAATCACAAGCTTTGTTATTTTTACTTTTTGGTGTGAGGGGCCATCTGTGCAGGTTTGCACTTGTCTGAAGGAAACCAGGATTTGAGTTGAAATTCAAATGTAGGATCGCTTTGCAGGCTGTCATCCTGAGACTTTCTTCAGGCGCTGGGGAGAAAGTGCTGTTATTTTTATGGTAGCAGAGGGGTGCCAGGGTCCAGCAGCTGTTTGGGGTAAGGATGGAGTCTTCTACCAGATTGTTGGCTCCACCAAGTGACAGGAGGGCTCTGGACCCCCAACTGTGCAAATTTGCTCCAGACTGGTGGAGAGAGGGGGGTCCTCTGGCAGACACAAAGTTCAGTGAGGGCAGAGGTTTTTGGTAGGAAAGAGGGGTGAAGGTGGCTGTGACACCTAGTGTAGCCATGAGCCCTTTGCAAACTGGCTCAATCAATTGCAGATCATCCTCAAGATATGCCTGGCCCTGTTTTCAATGACAGGTTACCCTCTAGTCCCCTACTAGGGAATTCCAGAACCATCCCACTGGAGGTGCAGGTAGTGGGGGCTAATTTGTGGCTTCTCTCTAAGATCTTACCACAAAACTGAAACTTTGGTGGGGAGAAGCATGCTGCAAAAGGAGACCAGGAAATTTCATCAGTCCCCTCTGGACTCCTCATCCGGATAAGAGTCCTGTATAGATCCCTCACTGAACAGCTGTCCGCCATCCGCACACCACCTACCTCCTGGCTCCCTGTGTGCTAGTGAGGTCTGCATCCAAGTAATGATGTAGATGGCAGATGTGTACGTTGCATCTCCAGTTCACAGAAGGAAGGTCTGGACATTGACAGGATGCTGTTCTCTCCTGGGCCAGATGCGTGGCAGCCACCTCATAGGGTGGCATCTAGGAGAAGGAGGCAGAGAAGACCAGAAGGTCTGGTGCATGTTAATGGTAAAACTCCCTGGTGCCATTTTTTTTTTTTTTTTTTTTTTTTTTTTTTTTTTGTCTTTTTGAGACAGGGTCTCGCTATGCAGTTCAGGCTGGCCTTGAGCTCACTTTTGTAGCCCAGGCTGGTCTCAAACTCACACCAATCCTCCTGCCTCAGCCTCCCAAGTGCTGGGATTACAGGCGTGAGCCACCACGGCCGGCTTGCTGGTGCCATTTCTGACCAGGTCCTGCAGCGTAGGCTGGGAGACTGACGACCGAGGTGAGAACATGGTTTTCTTCTGATCACTATAACGCCCCTCAGCAGACATCTTTGTCTTTACTCTGAGTGGTGCAATTTAATAATAAGGTGGAAAAAGCAAAGTAGCTAATAATTTACTGTTTTTCTTTCTTCAAAGAGAACCCTTAAGTGAGAGTGGGATTGCAGTGGTCTCTGGTTCAGAAATACTGCCTCACACACATCTGCACATTTACGCTCCTATCGTTGGACTCAAAGAAAGGGTTCACCTGGGAGTGGTGTCACATACCTGTAATCCTAGCATTTGGGAGGCTAAGGCAGGAGGATCATAACAAGTTTGAGGTCCACCTCAATTAGTGTGAAGCCCGGTCTCAAAAAGACATACACAAAAAAGACAAAGGGCTCAATCGCAGTATCACAGCGCCTGTGCAGGGAACCATAGCAAAGCAGGAAGAAGGGGAGGGCAGGTGCTGCCAGGTGGGACAGCTGCTCACAGTACCAGGGAGGGTGAGGGTGCAAACATGACAGGCAGAGGGGCTCTCACACTGCTTCCAGGGTCTTGCGGAGCTCCAAGCTCCTGCTGGGGCTGCCTAGCCTGGGCAGACAGACTTTGTCTTTTGTTTCCAACTGAAACAAAAGGATGAAATCCTTAGCATCAGTTGGGCATATTCAGTGTGATTACTGACATGCCATTGTTGTGAAGATAAAAGAAATATAATTAATAAGCGCCACCCCACCCACCTTTTGTGCTTCCACCGCTTCCTTATTGACGTCTCCATCTATCTCCTACTGTGGATGAGCCATGCCTTTCAGCTAACCTGGACATGGCTAAAATGAACACAGCAAAAATGACCCCCAGCATCGGGAAACCCATCCTTTCCAACCAGGATTTGTCTTCCAGTGTCTCCATTTTCTCCATCCACATCACAGGGGCAAAACTAAGAGGGTACCTTCTGCCGGGCGTGGTGGCTCATGCCTGTAATCCCAACACTTGGAAGGCTGAGGCAGAAGGATTGGTTCAAGTTCAAGACCAGCCTGGACTACAAAAGTGAGCTCAAGGCCAGCCTGAACTGCATAGCAAGACCCTGTCTCAAAAAAGATGGGGGGGGAGGGGGGGAGGAAGGCACCTTCTAGCAGTTCACTCCAGGAGCCATCAACCTGCCCTGTGGTAGAGGGATTCTGAGGCAGGCCCAAGATCCCTCCCCCACATTGTTCTTCCTCAGGGCCACCTGCAGGGCAACTAGGGACCTTCCAGGCCCAGCTTGTGGTAGGTGTGGGGGACCAGTTCCAGGGAGCCACACTGGAATCTCCCCTGTCCCTCTCTGGCCTTGACATGCCTTAGGTGGACTAGATGTCAAAAATCACTGTTTGGATATCTGGGAGGCCAGGAGGGCCAGGGTAGGGTGAGGCTCGCCTGACTTCCCAGCTTGACTTCTGCCTTGCGTCCTGCACTCTCACCCTCACCTCCCACCCAGCCCGACATCTAGAGAAATGAAACTGTTTTTGCATAAAAGGAAGCAGGGGAGGAGTTCCTGTGAATGATTGCAAACCTGAAAACACCCAAAACAGTCTTTCATCAACGCCAGGAGGACAAGAGCTGGAGGAGAAACAGAAAGCAACGTGTCACCTCTGAGAGGCTGAGCTTGCTCCTTGGTGCATGCTGGGAGAACACTCTGCAGCCTCCTGGTCTCTGATCTGGGCTACTGGCTGAAGGCTTGCGGCCCACCTGGACTGCTAAGGAAACTGAGGCCCTAGAACAGGTAACAACCTGACTGATGTTAAAACCGAGTATCTGGCATAAAAATCTTGCACAGCAAGCTCAGAGTCTTTGGGAGACAGGCAAGTAAAAGAACATGTCCTTGGACGGTGAGATATTTTGTCCTGAATATTAGCTATGGTCAATTAGTCTGCATGTCTGGAGAGAAATAGGCTCTCTTTGCCATTTTTCTTGATGTATTCTGCTCTTTTGACCTATACTGTTCTCTTCCCTTTGAAGGTCACAGATACAAAAAATCTGTCTATTCCAAGAAGACATACAGAGTACATGGAAGATGAACAGCAAGGGTGGGCCTTTCAGATTAGCTCAGTGTTTTAAGCACCTGCCCAGTCAGGCACAGAGGATGGCAGTTCAATCCCCACACCCACCCTTAAGGCAGCCTGAACCAGCCAAAAAAAAAAGTTGATCAGCAAGGACACCTGAGATCGTGTGTGGTGACACATGGGTAGAGGAACGAGGAGGACTCTGCAGAGCTGGGAGCCACACCTGAGTGGGTTAAGTGTTGGGCTAAAGGAGATGGAAAAGCTCTTGGCCTCAAAAACACAGCAAAACTCTGCAGCACACTTATCTGGTTCTTGGGCCCTGCTATGTGCCCTGTGCTCTCGCTTAGTTATTGTGTGAATTCCCAGGGCCTGGAGGAGGAATAGAAGATGCTGGGCATCCGGGGGAGTGCTCAGACCAAGGCACATCAGACAAAGGCTGAACGTCCATTGCTTGTTTGTAATAAGAGAGCCTTCAGTTAGGCCCTCAGCAAGGGGCATACAGGACCTTTTCTGCATGGCTCCAATTGTGACTGCTAGAATATATCAGCAGTAGACTCTAGTTTTTCCTAAAAGGGATGGATGAGTCAGGTGGGGTCCTACATAGGTGTAGTCCTAGCACTCAGGAAGCTAAGGCAGGAGGATCTTGAATTCAAAGTGAGCCTAGACAACTTAGGGAGGGAGACCCTGTTTCATCAGAAGGGAAGGTCCGCCGGGCGTGGTGGCTCACGCCTGTAATCCCAGCACTCGGGAGGCTGAGGCAGGAGGAT